>BGPR01008725.1:12394-61835 GCA_013235015.1 Araneus ventricosus | reverse complement strand
CGCCAATCCATATAAAACCTGGAATATGCTGTCAAATAAGTGTTGCTGAGTAAACTGGAATATGCAACTAGTGGAAGCGTAACGGAATATGTCATCTGTGAGGAGTATAAAATCATGTTTGAGAGCAAACCACAAATTCTAAGTGTGATACCGACATAAGAAATCTGGGATAGCCAATTCATAACAATGACCTCCCAGGCATCATCTGGCCCGGTAGAAATAACCGCCTAGAGCTATTGGGAGACGAGAGGCAGTGGACAATGTCAGACAGGAAGGGCTATATGGCTAAAATCGCGAGTCCTTCTGTGGTTCATAGACTCTACAAACAATTCTAAACTACAGATTCAAGACGGCCAACAGCTAAGATGAGCTGACATCCTATATTTGTTGTCATGTGCATGAAGGAATAGAACCGCAACTCTGACCCTCCCTTGCTGCAGCCACTGGAAGGTTGGTGTCAACATCAACCGTATGTGTAGAAGGCCTCAAGAAGGTGGTCTGTATGCGAGACGACCAGCCATTTGTGTGCCGCTTGCATCACAACATAGAAGGGAAAGCTTGAGGTGGGCAAATCAACATGTCCACTGGACGCCTGATAGAGGGCTGTTCTCTGTATGGATGAGTCCAGGTTTAGCCTCCAAAGTGATAGTAGGCATTATTTGATTTGTAGAGAACCTGGAACCCGTTATCATCCATCAAACATCCATGAAAGAGATGCACAATGAGGAGGCATTGCAGGTTTGTGGTATCTCTTTGGTGGACGACAGGACCTCCATACCCTTCCATACATGGAACAGTGAATGTGTCTGTGTCCCATAGAGATGACATCCTTGCTGGGCCCAAAGCAATCTTATGTCGGCAATAGGTGATGATTTCCTCGCACAAGGATGAACAATGCTAGATCGCATGGGCCTACATCATGGATAGATTATCTCTGGCAGGAAACAACTTCAGCACATGGAGTCACGTCAGACCACCGATGCCTGAACCTTATTGAGCATGTTTCTTGAGATGCTTTAGGAAGACGGTGATAGCCGTCTCTCTATCCTCTTCTCAAACCCTGCAACTCTAGGCTTTTGCAAGAGAATGGTCCCTTACTCTCCTACGGAACTGATAGAACTATAATTGACAGCAGCATTACTGCTGTATGTTCTGTATTGTTGGGGACATAATTCATATTGAGATGGTACTTTCTTCCTGTACCAAACTGGACACATTACAATTATTCATTTTATACATATGCTAATTTATATAACACCATAATTGTCTGGTAATTTTTTTGCTGTATTTTTATACCTACTATGTGTTATATATGTGGCCGTCGTCATTAAATTCTACAAGTTACTTTTTGAGTAATTGTCATTTTTGTGTTTTTTCCTTAATTAATGATAACAAGTGTATTTGGAGAAAAAGAAACGAAGCGGGGGCATGTGAATATATTTCAATCCTGCAACAACTGGTTATCAGCTAGAATTTATAAAGTTGAGAGACCAAAGAACTAAAACCTTTCCCATCTTGCAGCTGCGCTAAGTCAGGGTATATAGATACACTCTCTCATCACTTGATGATTCAGCACTGTCTTCTTCTTCACTGTTGTACACAGGAGACCTGTAAAATTGACAGTTAAGTATAAAATCATATTATTTATTTTAACATTATATGCTAAACTCGGGACATCCGGCATAAGCATCCGAAAGCTCTAACTAACCGGAAAATTTAGAAAATGAGTTTTCTAAAAAATTTTACATATGCGCTACCAAAATTTAGCATGCGCGTAGGCCCATCTGTAGGCGACAATTTATTTCTGGAATGCAACGCCTGCTCCGCACGGAGGGGCCGATTAAGAAAAAAAAAAACAAAAAAAAAAACAATATACAGTACCGATTTACACTAACTGTTTTAGGGAGGAGGGAGGTTCAAAAAGCAAAAGTGAGAACCCCCCAAAATAAAGGTCCTCCGCGCTTCCAAAAAAAACAAGACTCCTAAACAAATCGACAACCAAAAAAAAGGCAAAGGACAGAATCGGTAAAAAAAAAAAAAAGGCTCATGGGGGGGTTACCCAGATTGGCAAAGTCTCTTCTTTCTTTCCTTTATTATTTACTCCAAATAATCGCAGATGTTGATTCCGGAACGTAATATCATGCAGGAGAATTGAGGCTGAGTATTGCGAACAACCCTTATCTTCTAAAAGATAATTAATCTTTGATATTCAATCTGGGATTTGTTTAATCACTTAAAAGAGTTTATTATGAGTAGAATATTCGTTTCTGCCTCATTAATATTTTATGTTTATATTTCTTACAGTCTATATATTTCCACGGTAAAATCTGCTAGGGGTGGGGGGGTGAGTTGGTTGAGGTGTGTTGAGGTGGGAAAATCTGAAAGCTATGAAGGTTTCACATACTTTTTTTGTTTTAAGTGAGTGTGTGTCCTTCGAACGTGGCTTTTCATTTCCTATTTCCATTTTGTTGAAGACAGGTAAGATAATCTGTCCTTTTATTTTTTTGCTTTGCTCTCCATTTGGCAAAACGTAATCGTGTTTTGAAGTTACGTAAACAATGATTCTGGATTAAATATGAGTAAAAAAAAACCAAAGAAGTTAAATCGCCATGAACAATTTCCAGATAAATAAAACTCTAATGAAGTCTCTTCGCGGACGGCCAAACACAGTTTAGCAAGAATGAATATTATAGTTTCTGAATGCTGATAAAAGCAAGAAATTATTTCATTCGAACCCATTTCGGTTCAGGCCTTATTAAGCAGGTAGTTAACTGACATGATAACATTGAAATTCAATAGACAGGGAAAGTCTTATTATTAACTAAGGATCCGATTTGAGCAGTAAACTAAATCCTCCAACCAAATTTATGGACACAGATATCAGTACGGACGTAATATGGGAAAATATTTTTCTAGATTTTGATTTTCGACATACCAGTTAATACCCCATGGAGGAATTGGCTGAAGAAATTCAAGGGAAAAATGATCTTGACGTTGTTGAAATGCGAAGATTTTTAAAACAAACCAGTGAAAGACACGCTCGTAATGATTACAGTCCTGGGTACATCCATTCCTGAAGCAATTAAATCTGGCTATTAACCAAAAAAATCCATCACTTATAGCGATGCCAATGCAATTTAAATGCTATTCATTCTTGCACACCCGAATCTGTGACAAAACTAACGCGATGTTTCTTTTGCAGTGAAGAACATGTTACCTTGTCAGACCCGAAAATGCATTAACTGTAAAGGCCACATAATGCTAAATCAAATCTATGCCCGCTTAGCATTAAAGAGAAAAGATATTAGAACTAAAAATGCTGGAATCATATCACTACTAGTGAAGCTCAGAGTGTTTCATATACAAAATATGAAATATTCAGAGGCTGTCAAAAGTCTCCAGCCTCCGCCGAACTACAAGAGGCAGTTAACCTAAATTGAAGCCTCCTTCAATCTGTAAATGAAAAATTTGAGTCTCCTTCAATCAGTTAATCAGAAATTTGAAAAGCAGACTGCAATTTTGCGAAATGTTGCACCAGACAATTGAGTCCATCATGCAGAACATGTACAAAATCATCGCATAAAGTTTAGAGACAATCTACATCACTCACCCGGGAAAAAAAATCCACCAAAAATTTGATCTTAGTACAAGCCCTCCGATGCAATGGGATGCAAGTGGCAAGAACGTCTCAAGATATTTAGTCGGTCTCTTTTTCAGTTCAAAAGCTTTGTGTTTTTTTTGTTAATTCTTTCAGCATTTGCTTTTCAATGTTTTCACTTCTTTTTCTCAGGCAATAGGGTTTATTTGTTTTTTCTAACTGTTCAGTTCTTTACTACATCCACTTGGGATCTATTTCGGTGTAGGCAAGTTTTCCTTGTCTTTCTTTAGGACCATTTTTTCGTAGTTTTCCACTATGACTTTTGTTCAGTGGAACTGTAGGGCATTAAAAATAAAAAAATATCTGGGCTTAAAGTTCTACCATTTTTATACTTGAATTTTGGTTTTTCTAGGAAACTTTCTTAAAACATGAAGATCACCGCTTTGTACTTCAAAAAATTATTTTTATATTAATAGGCAAGGTCGACTCGAGGGGACTGCTTTTACGCCATTCCTAAAAAATGCTTCTGGTAGAATCATTCCTACAGGCTTTTCCATAACTTCAATCAGGAGATTTGCAATGAAGTTCATTTTAAAGATTTTCATTTTATCATTATTAAACTGTATGCCTCAAGGACTTAATATAGAAAATGTGAAATTTTTTTGATTCATTTTCAATTCCTGTTTTTATCTTTCGGGACTTTAATTTCATCACCTTTTGGGATCAAATGATCCCTTCCTAAGTAATGATTCTCGTGGAATGGCTACAAAACTCCAGTTTCATTCTCCTTAACTCTTCTAATCCCACCTATGTCGCTTAACTGGATCAGCTTGCCTTCTCGATCTCCCATTTGCTCCGCATCTATTTTCATGCTGTCAATTGCTATGCTGAATCGAATTTTGAAAGTGACCACTACCCTGTTATCATCATGGTCGACTCTGATCACACTCCAAAAAAAAAAATAAAGTCAATAGACTGGAACCAGATTATGAGTAATTTGCCACAGTTTAATTGCAAATACTAGACTCAATGTCTGACGAGTAAAATCTCGCAAGTGATTAGAGACAATACAAAAATCACACTACCGGCAAAAAATTACCCTCCCTGGTGGAACTTATCCTGTCAGCAACTTTCAAAAACTGAAAATACTTTTTTGCAAAAGAGCTCCCGCTCATTTTCAGAATCAGATCGATGAAACATAAAAAGTAATGCGAGCAAAACTTACAATTTCATATTAAAAAGGCCAGTCGAACTATTGGGATAAAATATGTAACATAAACAAAAATCCTCGATGTTTTACTCATGCTTAATAGAATTTACAATCATACAAACCACAGAATAAAACAGTAAATCTTATCGCAAAATAATCATTAATTTAAATCCTGTTCAGCAAAGTAACCTTTTCGCTGATTTTTCTCCGCCAAATAGCATGGAAGCAGCTTGTATTCCTTTGGATTACTGGAAGATTGTAATTCTCTATCTTAACATTCCTATCCATCTTCAGGAAGTCAGACAAGCTATCCAGAAAATGTGGAATTCAACCCCAGGTGCTGATGGCATTACAGCTAACTGGTTTAAAAGACTCAGTAACACAGACTGCATTACTTCTTTTTTTCAGGAAGTTTTACTACTTCTTATATCCCTGAGGAATGGAAAATCTGATATTGTCCCAACCTAAACCTAATAAGGACAAAACAAAAATTAACTCTATAGACCAATTGCCCTCACTTCTGTTTTTTTCAAAAGTTTTAAAGATTTGATTCAGCGATTACTCTATCATTTACTAACCGAGAAAAAAAATACCTCCTTCTGTGAATGGCTTCCTTCCCCTAAGGGACAATCAGCTTTGCAGTTTACAAATTCTTACACTGCCATTTCTGAAGTCCATAGCCATAAGAAATACTTCATTGGCATAAGTCTGATATTAAAAGTGCATATACATCGATGGTCTTATCTTTAAGTGTCTTCAGCTTGGAATTACGGGTAATATTACAAAGATCCTGCATAACTTTTTGTGAAAATCGGACCCTCTAAGTTCGTTGGAGAAACTCTCCTCTGGGACTAAAGTTCCCAGAAAGGTTTTGCCTCAAGGCAGTGGTGTATCGCCAACCTTTCGTATGTTCTCAGGATTTCTCCTGGAAACCCGATGTGGGTGTAGAATATTCATATTCTTGACTACATTATTTTTTTGCGCCATACATCTTTAGATCATATGTCAAAGAAACTGCGAACACATGGAAAATGTTTATAAAATGGTGTAACTACTGGAAACTCTCAATATTGTCCTGAAAATGCTCTATAGCTGACCTTCAAAAAAAGAAACTACAGTCCATCCCTCGAATTAAATATGCAGGCTTCTCCTCTCCCTTGGAAACAAACTATCATATATTTAGGAATAAATTTTGCAAAATTAACCAAAATGGTGTTATACTGAAAACTACATCTAAAGCCCTCAGGAAAATTAACGCTCTAAAATCTATTGCATACAAGAATTACGGCCCCAGAACAAAGGATCTTATAAAAATAGTAAACAATAGCAAGCATTTGTAGTCTCTTTATTACAGTTCAATCACAAACAAATTTTCTGAAACTCAACATAAAGCATGCAATACTATACAAACTATGGCTCCTAGACTGTCTAAATGGACCCAAACATTGTGCTCCATGAAAACTGCAGTAGAAGTGCTGTCGGAAAAATCAAGACTAGCGCAAGTTCTTTATCAGGCAACTTGCCAACGGTGCTATTCCTCCCATTTATGATCAAAACTGCAAACCTAGCATTAAATTATTAAAGAGATGAAGGAATGTTTGCTAATTTATTTACGAACTGGACACTCTCTACAGACCATATTATTGCTTTTCCTGATAATCTCATCTCATGAAGTAGCTTTTGTGAAATTTTTTCTCTGATTTTAGTTTCCAAAATAAAGCTCATCCGTTTTGATCAAGGACCTCTTTGAAGAAGTTGTGTACAAAGAATTTCAGGACTACCATATCATTGCTACGGATCGTCTCAAACACTCTTTCACTTCTATCGCGGGTATTTCGAACCTGCAATCTTTTGTCTATAGACTTCACCCCATCAATTCCATCTTTATGCAGAAGCCTTGGCAATTTGTCAAGCCCTTGATGAACTCTGGTCACAGATAAAAACTTTTTTACTGACAGACAGTTACTCAGTTCTTCAAGCTTTAAAGTGCCTTACAATAAGTCTCAAAAGGTTATTCACAGACTTGCTGGCAAAATTCTTGTTAGGAAAAAATTTTCATCAAAAAAATTAGTTTGTGTGGACTAGGGCACACTAATCCATTGAATGAAAAGGCGGACTTACTGCAAAACGGTCACGGAGGTCATCCATTACTAGAGTGATTGCTTACGAGATATAATTTCGTTATCAGAAAATTTCTCTTCAAAAAACGAACCATTCCTTTCAAAACAGCAAATATCAAGAATTAATTGGAATATTCCCACCATGTTAACTCTAACTCCTTGGCTCAAAAATAGAAGAGAGGATATTATTATTGCTCGACTTTTAAGCCGATGATTATTACTCAGCTATTGCATAGATTTGGTTTACATAATAACCTCGTTGTCAAATTTGCATCGTGAAATAACATTGAACACATTATTCTGTTCTGTTCCAAATACTCCAATCATAGTCTATCCTCGTGCAAAACTTAACTTTGATCTTCAATTGTGTTCGTCTTTAAAGCCTTTTTTCAAAACGCTCTTCAGATAAGCGCATCTTAGGATTCTTCTTCAATCTCTGAAGTCTTTGACATTTATTGAGTGCATCTTTTTTGATATTTATTTGAGTGCATCTTTTTGATATTTATTTGAGTGCATCTTTTGACTCTTAGGCATCTTTTGACATTTTATTGAGTGCATCTTTTTATATTTATGAGTGCATCTTTTTGACATTTATTGAGTGCATCTTTTTGACATTTATTGAGTGCATCTTTTTTTGACATTTATTGAGTGCATCCTTTTTGGAATTAGGGATAATGGCCTGTTGCTAAAATCCCATCTCACCACATCTCATCAATCAATCTGGCTACAACATCTACTTTTTAAAAATTTTATCATCAATGTTAAATTACAGAAGTATTCTTAAAAATTATATTTAATGCGCATTTCAAAATGACAAAAACAAATTATTTGGCCGAAAAAATCTTTAAAAAAAAGTCTACAATCTACCTCCCCTCCATTTTTCCAGTCACACTCAACTATCCGGAATTTTCAGGTATCCGGAAATCGGAGTTTCCCGAGCATGCCGGTTAGTTGAGCTTTTACTGTAGCTCAATAAATTCACTTATATAAGATTATCCTTAAATTTTAATGACATAAAATTTCATTAGTCAAACAAAATGCAAGCACTATAGAAATATATTAGCTAACAAAAAATGTCATTAATATCTTCGTTCCAAATAACTTATGGTAAGATTCCCAAATATATGTTTGGCTTTTTACAAGATTTTTATACTAAATACTTAAAATTATTGATATAAGGAAGCAGTGACGGTGAGGGGGACAGTCACACCCTACATTTTTTAGGGAAAAATTAAATTTTTATTTCATTTTACCTGCCTAAAACTTAGAATTATAAAAAACAACACTGTTCGGGAAATACAGCTAATATTTTAACTAAATTTTTAAATTTTATTGTCTACCCCTATACTCCCGGGTCTTTTATATGTCTATAAATTTTTTTGCCCCCTCACTTTTTCCACCCAATCGCCGCCACTGGAAGGAAGAATATTAAATGACAATGAAATAAATAAATAAATCGCTAAGATGAGCAAAGAATAATTCCGTTTATATTCAAATATCAAGAATTAATCAAAGTCGAGTATAATGCAGAGATCAGTGTTTAGCAGTGGATGAACATTTTTATTAAAAAAACTACTAGTTAATCTACATAACTGCATGTTGAAATACAGTTTTATATATGTATGACACTCTATCCATTTTTAACTGATATAGGATAGCTACACAACTATGAGCTTTTTCCTTTCTTTACCCAGAGGTATAGAACATTATGTCCTATATCAATAATTTACTTCTGTGCTTTTAAAACAACACCAAGCTCACTTTGTTCATGCAAATAAAACATGTTCAAACTGCTCTCCTGTAGAGTTTGGTAAAAGTGACATAGTGTCCAATACCTCTGAGCACATGGCATCTCTATCCTCCCCCCCCCCTCCCCATTAATTCTCGTTTTTTCCTGTAGTTACAGTATAATAAGTTAAAATCCATATTCTTTAATATTTTTTTGTAATTTTTTGGTACCAGTTTAGAAAACCAATTACTATCAAGATATTAACCACTTAACAGTTTCTTCTGCCATATTGTGTCCAAAAATAAGCACATTTTTTATAAGCAATTTTGTATTCAAATTGATTTTATAAATTCAAATCAGCAGTCAAAACAGTTGCAAGCATTGCTTTTATTAATTTTTGATAATTTTTAATTGCAGGGGAAAAAAGGACACCAAAACTGGTTTACCTAACCTAACCCGACTTAAAAACTGGTTCACACTTGTTTTGCTATCCAAAATAAATTAGACTGCCGGAGCCATTAACTAGAAACATTGCAAAGTAAAAAAAAAAAAGGGGAAAAGCTGGGAAAATCAGTGGATTGGCTTAGAAAAATGACCTGCCCGACAGGTGTTTGGGCATATCAGGGAAGTCCCCTTTCGCAGTGCCAGAATGGTGATCAGGCAAAACTGTTAAGTGTCATAATTTATTTAAAACAAAAGATTGATTACAATTAAATATAATTTGAAAATTTTGTAAGTATTAACAAACTCACTTTAAAAATATTATTTTATTTATTTAAAAAAAGATGAGAAAGCTAATGGAGAAAGAGCTAAAAGTGTTTCAGACATAACATTACAAACCTAAGAATTTGCTCCATACTGTCAGTCTCTTGTGACACCTCTGATAGTGAAAGCTCTTCAGAAGCACATTTGTATCTCAATAGATTTATTTTTGTTTCCAGAGTCATTTGGAAGAATCCATTATAAGACAAATCAATATCAATCCAAAGGCCTCGCTGATCTTCAGATGGCTCAGATGCTCGATGGATTTTAGGTAATGCTGTGCCTAAATTGATGTCTTTTACACTAAGTTCCTTTAGGAATACAGGTAACTAGAAAAAATAAAATATTAAACTATTGCAGACTACTTTAACAGTCTCATTAAAAATGAATGGAAAGCTCATGTGCTAAAAAAAACAAATTACCTATATATTAATAACTTCAATTGAACAAAGTCCATATCACAAATTAGAGAAATTTCATTGTTTGATATTTTTATAATCACTCATATTCTATGATACATAATTAGTTATTTCAAATTAATACAGTGAAAAAAAGGAAATTTTCATCATCAATTCAGTCAAATTCAAAGATATAACCGTTCCAAAATTCTGCTTCATGTTTTATATTTTTACCTTCTATAGTCATCCATAAAAAGATTAAAAAATAAGTTAAAAATTCAGTTCTTTAAATGTCTAGATTGTAGGAGGATGAAACCTCAAAATACCCTATTAAAACATGAACTCTATTTTCCGTGTACCTATCCGAAATAGATGAAGAAAACTAAATAAAAAGGAATAGAAAAAAAAAAAAAAACCCTTGAGATAAAAAGTGGCCAAATGCCATGCAAAAATCTCAAAACAAGTTATTCAGGAAGTGCCGTCTCTCTTCATGTTATTGGAGTTAAGTTCTGTGGTCTTTTTTGACCACCTGTGTGGCTAACTACGCTTGCCATTCCTTATTATGTAGTAATAAATAAACTCATCACACATAAGGCAATACAATAAGATGGGGAGTAAGACTATCTGCAGAGTGATAAGATGGTGCACAGATTAGTTCTGTAGGGAATGAAATGCTAATTGTTTAACAGTACAGCATCTTTACCAGCCAAATGTGGATAAAAAAAATTATACTAGTAAAATATCAGTATCACTTGTAAGGAAAAGGTGAAACATTGAAGTATCATTTTACACATTCTAGCCCATACATTTTTTTACTAAACGACATACATTTAGAAAAAAATTATAATTACCTTTATTTTACTTAATTTCCTTTGAATTTTTTCTGTAACCAATTGTGCCCAGATATCTTCTGTCAAAAAATCAAAGAAAATTCTTCCAAGTAAAACATTTAACCAAATTAAGTTACTTTGTGATGCTGAGGGTGATTTAGAAACTTTTTTAATTTCATCTTTCTTCTCCTTTATTCCAGATGAAAGTGGATGATCATAATGAATGGGATTCTTCAACAGGTGTGACATATACATTTTAAATTTTTCTTGCTTCGACATGGATAAATCAGTAAAGTCATCGGTTTCATCATATCCTTTATCTATTGATTCAGTATCACTATTCGAGCACAATTGTAATGAAGCTAAATCAATTGATATAGTTCTTTTATTTTCCAGAGAGTAGGTGTCAATGGCAGCTATGTTAGGCGATGAAGATGGGGAATGGGATTTTAGGAGTTTCAAGCGAGAAGCCCTTTTAAAACGATTGTACCATAAGTCTTTCTCCCTATCTGTACGAGAAAATAAGTATAAAACAACTTCATTATTTTCGTTGATGCGTGGAATGCATTTCTTAATTGGAGATTCTTTGCGACCAGTTGTTTTTGTTGGCACAGCAGAATCAACAACATCCTTAGCAAAATTGGAGAGTACTGACTGTTTATGATTAGGAATTCTTAAACAAATAGGATATTTTTTACTCCATAACCTAGAACAAAAACAGAAAAGATACATGTATAAAAGCAATGGCAACAGTTAAAAGAATATAAGTATTTTAATTAAGCTAATATCCAGATTAAAAATTCAATTCATGCAATTATATCTACTTTTATAGAAACTTATTGCATTATAGAAAATTATTAATTCCATTCTTTGAAACATACAATACTAGATTCAATTACTTTTCATGTATTAACATCAAAATAAACTGGTGACAGAAAGCATTAGAAGATTATTAAGAAGGAGAGATTAGCAATTAGTTACAGACAAGATATACACTAAAATACATAAATGGATAAAAAATTAAAAATTCACTAGTGATTTGTTTATTGCAACTGAAAATTAAATGAAAATTACCATAGGATGGAATAATGAAGATGAATTAAGACAACAATAAATGAAGAAAGTCTGTTGCAAGGAACATATATTAAAAAAAAATATATATATGAAGTATTTCTTTTCAATTTATCAGGTTAGTGTAATGAAAAGATTAAGTCCTTGATTTGAAATTAATTTTTCTTTTTTAAGTTTCAAAGAAATTTTTATTTCAGCTTCAATATATATATAATCATCAAAACTTGCTACAAACTCATTCATTTCTCAACTTAAATGCTTTACAGTTCTCAAATCTACATATATTGTGTTCAAATAGATAAATGCTTCCTTTCATAGGTGAAAAAAGGAAATTACCTATAGGTTGTTAGAATAATGCAAAACCAATTGATAAATAACACACAAATTGCGGAATTTACAATTGAAAATGTTTTCTTGAATTAAAATTAACTACAGCTGTGTTTATTTTCTCTATATATACCTTACTTGCAAGTGCAAACAAAAATCTACAATTCTTCTAAAATATCAATGTGCAAGAAATTATAACTGAAGCTTTTATATGTTAGCGCATTTCTAGAGTCGCAGAACTGGCTTCATTAAAATTCTGTACAAATATCATAAAGAAAAATAGAAGATGACACTTGTATTTATATTTTTTATCCCTTTCAGAAGGAATTAGACTAAGTTACAATTCATCATTACATTTACTGAAATTATAGGAGCTGAATTTTAAATGCAAGCAAAGAAAAAATAAAATATAAAACTTAAACAGGATATTTCTCTCAATAATTCAAAAAATGTACCTCAAGTCTGAAGACTTCGCTCAGAAATAATTATTTTTAACTATTAAATTAAATCAATTAACGAAAATATTTATTGATGAACCTAATGATATAAGTATGAAAACTGATTCAAAACAGAAATTTTTTTAATCTTAGAAAAAAATATTCATTCACTACAATATGAAAAAAATTAATAGACTTGAGAACATCAACTGAAGTTTTTTCATGGCCTGAACAAGAATTTGAGACATTATTAGGTAACATCAGATAACACTGGTCAAAACCGTATCTATAAAAAATTTAACATTACAATTGTCTGTACCCATCTGGAATCTTTAGAGGTAAGTTGCCTTGTACATATCTAAATCAGCAGTTTTTAAACAATGGATAAAACCTACTTGGGGTCACAAAGATTTTGCAGTAACTTTTTCTTCAGATGTTAATATTTATAAGCAAAAATTGTAAAAAAAAAAAAAAAGCCTTTATTTCAACTATTTCATTAAAGTTTGTTCAATATTTACTTCAAATTGAATTTCTCTTTAAAGTTTGTTATTAACTAATGCCTCTTTTAGTTTCTTTTGGGGTTGCAAGTAATTCTTCCTAACGCAAAAGGGATTTCAAGAGGAAAAGATTTAAGGCTTTATATAAATACTATCATATGTCTTATGCATTATTTTATTATCTAATTATTAAAATGGACTAATGAAAAAAAATTACTACAAATTAGAAAATATGAGAAGTCATCACCATTATTGAAACAAACATAAAAAAAAAATCCAATCAATTATTAAAATTCAAGGAGTAAAAAATAACTATTGAGTTTCCCCTTTTTATCATTTCAGAATAATAATTATTTTGAATTGCATTTAAAAACATATAAAATCATATCAGGAATGCTTTAAATGGAAGGAAAGGTAAAAAAACAATATTGTTTTCAAATCATTTCACTTTCATTTTCCAACTGCAGAAAACATAGAAGAAAAAGAGAAAGCAATAATGTTCAAACAGATGGTTTCAGAAGAATCTTTGACAGAAATGAATGCACAGCTGTTATCAGATAATGGAAAGCAAATATTTCAAATCATGGCGCAATATGAAGTAAATTAAGGTATTCATGATTCTAGATAAGATAATAAAACGGAAAAGCAAAACATTTAATAGCTCACAATTTTTCTTTTCTTTCTAAATAAGGAAAAAAATCTTAAAATAAAAGGAAAAACCATACCTAGATTACTTTTACAGTTTTATGCAAGGAAGAAAAAAGAGCTATTCACTTTTTATATTAAATATCAATGAACAAGCCCTATTATCCTTTAAAAAATTAAACATTTCTTTTTAAATCTAGAAACATTTTAAATTCTAACTGTACATTTTATGATTTTTTAAAGAAAAGATTCCAAATATTCTATAAGAACTTTCCAATACAGTATATATAATTAAAAATAATTCAAAATTGATGAATAAATAGTCAGATTCAAAGCAATAAAATAGTTTTAAAATTTTAATTAATATGTGTATTAATAAAAATCAATAAAATTTGAAATATTTAAAAATACACATGACTTTTTAAAATTCTTTTTTTTTTTAAATTTTATACTGCAGTTTTTTTCATGATCCTTTAAACCTAAATATTAGTAACAGGAACAAATATTACTGAAATACTTTTTTAAGACTATGATAAATATTTAAGATATATATTATATTATATAGATTTAAATAGAAATATTAAGATATATAGATTCTTTATTTTAGATTAAACATGAAATATGCAAAAAGCAACACTCCATCAGCAACATACAAAAAAAAAAAGAGCACTAAAAAAAATTTACCTTTTCTTTGCCAGACCAACAGGTAATAGCTCAACAGATGACCCTGTAATATCATAATGTTGCTGATGGACAAATTGCATTTCATGGCGTGGCTCATTGAACATAGCTCTTTTTGGAATATTTTTTTGTGGGAAAGATACCCGCAAGTAGGACCCATCAAGTCGAATAAACAATGACCGTGTGCAATTGACATGATAAGTGTCAGGGTTATAGCTTATATCATATGGCAATATATTCATCCAACCCTAGATACAAAAACATTACACAGTTAAAACAAAAATATATATATATCACAATAAGAAATAAAAGGAATTTGAGAATTATAAAGCAAAATATAAAAGAAAGACCACAAAATCTCCTAAAAAATTAATGAATTCATACAAAAAAAATATGCAAAAAAAAAGTGGCTCGCCAATTTAATGTTGAGTAGAGTTGTAGTGATTCTTTCGAGAACTACGCTCATTTTATATCTACTTTTCTTTGTTTCAGTTATTTGATTCATTGCTTATGATAGCTACTTATTCAATATGCCGTTGTTTGATGCATTTTAATATTTAAAACCATATCAAATATTTTTTAACACCAGAGTTAAAAAATGGTAATTTCCTTACACAACACTTAAAAAAACCGTTAAAATTATTTACAATGTTATAAACAATTAATATAAAAAAACATTAGTCATTGATCATTTATATACAAATGCAAGACCTCATCTTTTAAACTAGTAATTTAAATCCTCCTTTTAACAGCCGATTTATTAATAATTTCCTCTTTTCTTAACCCTGACATAATATTCCCTTATCTTAATTATAGCGGAAATTCCCAAATTTAGTGCTTAGAGATAGAATAATAAACTTTTGTTTCGGTTGACTAATTTACTAAAAGTTCTTAGAATTGCATGGAAATATCCTACAGGTCATTTTTAGTAAAAAATGACCTATAGAATGCTCAATATTTTTATGCAGTTCCAAGAAATTTTATTAAAGAGTCAATAAAATCCGACATATCACTAATGACCCGACATCAATAAATTTTGAAAAATTTTGCAAGAATATATTTGATTTCAATTTAATATCATTAGGCAGCCAAGTAAATCTACATCATGGCTTACTTAATTTCGTCTGTTAAAACAATTATGAAATCTTGCTGTCTATCAGATGTTTAATGAAATAATTTTAATGCAAGTAACACTGATGTATTTTTTAAGAAATATTTTATAATTTTTTTTAACAACAGATATTAAAAAAAAAAAAAAAAAAAATTTAAAAATGTCCACTGCTGTATGTGTGATACTTTGAAGTTACAGAAAGTAACTATTACAGAAAATATCTAGGTAATCCATAATTGAAGCAAAAATAAGTGGATGTAATAAAACTTATTGCTGTGAAATGAATGAATGAACAGAGATTTAAAATCCTTATTTTATAGAAAAGATAATTTCTAATAAACTAATTTAAAAAACTTCTATAATAAAGCATTTTTTATGCTTGCAATTATTTTCAATAAATAAAAATTTAAATGAAAACAGTAAAAAAATTCTTACCTTATAAATAACAATTTCGTCTTCAACTTCCATGACTCGTATATTGGATGGAGGTAGCTGACTGAAGTCGGGAACAACAAAGGCTTCCTTTGGTTTACCCGGTTTAAATAAAAAATATACAAGATAACCCGATAAGACAGCACCAGTTATAAACCCACAGATCCAGGAAGGAACAGGAACAAATAAAAGAGCTAAAATACCAACAAGAATACGAAATATCACTGTGTTCCAGTAAGTTTTTATAAAATAGTAGCATCTTTTAATTTTTACAGATAGTCCATTTAATTCATTCTCTGGTTGAATTTCTGGCAGTTTTGGGCGAGTTATATTTTCTTCAATTTTTACAGGTTCTTCTCTATGTTCCTTTTCCTTTATGCCCATATCAGTTTCCATGCTTTGTTGACGATTAGCAATTAAAGTAGATAATGTCATACTAATATCCATTTTTGCAGCAGATGGCTTGGGAGGCTGTTTCAAGTAGAACTGCGAAGATGATGATGATGATGAGGGAGCAACTGTTTTTGTTGATATTATTTCACATTTCGCTCTTTCGAGCTTGTCATCAATATATTCAGCAAACACAGAATCTTCATTCTCAACTTCTGCAGCCTCAATTGCAGGGCTGAGCTTATAAGAGCTTTTATCACTTGAAGTTTCAGTTGGAGTACGATCTGGGTCCGCATCATCACATGAATATTTTCTTTCAGTATCACTCTCTGAAGAACCTCTTTCATCCTTGCCTGTCTTTGATATAGAAGATTTACGCTCCTCCAAGGTTTTGGTTAGCTTTCCTTTGATATCTTTAAAAAACATCCAGCCTTCATTTGGATCTGGAGGTTTATCAGGTATTGCTATATCTGAATCCAAAGTGGATGCTCGTTTACTAAGTCGAGACCAGTATTCTTTAACAACCGAGTCTCGGGCTGGAGTGGATTCGCGACTGTTTTTTTCGTCTTTGTCAATTACTGTTTTGGACAAGTTTTCTTCATTTTCACTTGCATCTTGCTCAGTACATTTATTTTCCGATGACGATATAGCTTCCGGTACATTTTCTTCCTTTTTGGCAGCTTCGGATGATGTTTCGTTTTTATCACCATAACTTATTTCTAACTGTTCTTCGTCGGCTTTGTTAAAATGCAGAGATATGAAAGTTGTTGAGGATGATCGGCTTTTAGATCCATGATTACGGAAAGGTTTGTTCATTTCTTCAGTCGGAAAATATAAGAAATTCTACTACTAAAACATCTTTTATTTGCATTTACCTATAAACGAGAAATATTCATTCAAAGAAACTGAATAAAAAGTTTTAACAAATTATGCAAATGATATGAAAATTATCTAAGAATTTCTAGTTATTTATTTAAGCATTAAACTCAGACTAAAAGAAGAAAAAATTATAATATAATGTCAAAATTCTGACTAACTAACCATAAAGGAAAATCTAACTTCCAAAGCAATTTAATTCACCATAAAGATAGTTTCCCGCAACTGCGACTCCTGGGATCAAAACATTGAACTGTACACAAAAATAGAAAGTGAAAGTAAAAGCAGATACTCCCCCTATGAACACAAAATACATTCAAATGGATGCCAACTTGCAAAGACAATTGATAGATTTTACAGTAGAATAAAAATCCGGATTTTTTTTTAAATTAGCAGGAGACTTTTAAAAATCAAAGAAAGAATGAGAAATAATATTGTATTGGCTTATTAAGTTTAGTTTATCTAGAATTGTGCTTCTAATATGTTATTCTAAAAGGAAATGACAGTTAATTAGGTCAAACAGTGGATTTAATAACTGTAACTGTTTGAGTGACTTGATTGTGATTGTTTGTTTTTAATTTTCGGTTTATCTCGCTTGTATCTGTCTATTCTGGAGCATACGCCGGAGAAACACTCATCATCCTTGAATCCTTGTATCTGTCTACTTCGCACATTTAAGAATTCATTAAGAAATAATGACGAAATCAATTATTTGATTGAAAATGTTTAACTTAAAGATTCCGAAAATATTCGTTTATTTAACTAGTTTAGGTATACTGTTTGTTTATGGAGTTAATGCAAATGAAGTAAGTCTTGCTATTTAACCAGACAATTTCAATTCCATAACATATGCTCGTAATTATGACATGTCGAATTTTTCATTAGACTTATATGAAATTATTTTTATACGGTATTAATAAAACTGTCTCTTGATTTTTTCTTGTATCGCTTGTATATTTCATAGTATTTGATTTAATTTGTGCTTGACATGTGCTTATTTACGCGTTGTAAATGAGCGTGTTTCACTTTGGATGTGCATGAATTCGTATACTTGTAATTTGTTAGTGAAGGCAAGTCTATTGTATAATGAATAATTGTTTCATATAATTAATTGTTTCATTATTATTTTCTTATGAATTTGCGTAAAATTATTTTTGAAAGACCTTCAGTGCTTACTTGAAAAATAAAAATCACAGTCTTGTTATTTAGTCAGCAATACACACTTATTATAGCTAAATTTGGTGCTATTTTTAAAAATATTTATTCAATATATGACAAATACGTAGTTTAATAAAGATTTGTAAATCATGAAGAGTTTGTTTTTGAACATTGAATTTTCTCTCCTTTAAGTGCATGGATTGATCCAGGCGAAAATTTTTGCGGTTTTGCAGCCCCTTCAAAAAATTCCTCTTCATAAAAACGGCCCCTTCACAAAATTCCATTTCATGAAAACGATCCCTTCACAAAATTCTATTTCATAAAAACGGCCCCCTCACAAAATTCAAATTCATAGAAACGCCCCCTTCACAAAACTCAAATGCACAAAATTCAAATTCGTAAAAACGGCCCTTTTACGAAATTTCATTTTATAAAAATGATCCCTTTTTAAAATTTTTCCCCGTCCAAACAACAATTCTCGAAACTTTTGAACGAGTTCAGCCGTGAACTAACCTCCCAGAAATGTGTTCAACTATAATTTGCCCAGTATTAGGTATCCCTAGTTTTCTATATCAAATCGATTTTAAAAGTGAAGATGCATTTCTGCATAATTGTTTTGTTAACAGAAAGTTCCAATGTTTCAACATACTTTTAACAATAAACCACTATTATTATTTTTAATCTGACTTCTTTTTTAAAAGTTTTTGAATGAGGCATTGCACAAAATATGTATAAAAGTATTTTTTTTTTCATTATAATATCAAATTACTGCATATATTTGGTTCAATGAAACACTTTTGATATTAAACGTAAAATATAGAAACATGACTGCTAAAATTGAAGGTTTTGCATGATAAAAAAAATTTTCACAAAAATATTTTTATTTATTGCAAAAATAATTTTTTTTCACAAAAATGGGCCCCTAAAAAAACAAACCTAGATCGACCCCTGAAGTGGTAACTTTCAACATTAGCAAATGTTTCAGATAAAAGGCTATATTTTGCAAAAATACAGCATCTATACTTACTTTCCTGATGTAAATAGATAGCTGAATTGATGTAACGAGTGTTGTCCAACATAATATGTTTTGATATAGCTGTTTTTAAAATGTAACAGCAAAAAAAATTGAAAATTATTAAACTTTTTATTTCTTGTAACATTAAAATATTTACTTCCTATAATTTTCTAAGTACAAAATTGTTTGTGTTTTTTTAAAAAGTAGTGTGCTTGGTTTAATTATGATTAATCTGTTTTTACATCAACCTCTCATGAAATATTTAACTATTCAATCCATGTTAAATACATTGAAGTTTCTTTTGGTGCAAATATGCTTATTTCATATTATGTAACTGTGATAAAGTTCCATTTTCTCGTATTTGCTGTTATCATATGTTCTCACTTCCTTGCAAAGAGAGTTTTTTCTAAGGCTTAAAAAAAAGTCTGAGCAGTGTGCCTTTATATATTATTTTTCTCATCTTACAACTGCACTATTTTAAAGCGATTTTTGTTTTTTTGTAAGAAAAGCATTATTACGTCTGTTATGAAAGAATAGAGTGCTCCAAACATAGCTAAGCTGTTACTGAAAGGAAGGGATATGATATTGAGGAAGGAAGGAAGGATACTTTAATAAAAGGAAGACTAACCTATCTGTTTTTTTTTGCTTTGTTTAACTTTGTTCTGGTTCACCCCTTCTGAAAATAGAAAGCTTCACTTTCCTTTTACTGAGAAAAGTTTTATGAACAAATTATTAAAATCAAAATATTCATTTAGCATTATTTTGTATGTTATAAAAGTCAGTTTATCAGACTTTTTTTTATCTATATCTTTATTACTTCATAAATGTTTGATTGTATATAAATTCTCTTTGTTCTGAATTAATTTTAAATGTATTAAAAGTATGTTTCATTTTGTAAGTGTAGAAAGCTAGCAATTGCAAAAAAAGAAGTTGGCAAACATTGCATCTTATAATTTACCATCATAGAATATTCATATTTTTATTGAAATTTCAACAATCATACTATTATAGATCATTATATCCAGAACCTGTTTTTGTGTTTTAAAGACAATTATTTAATTGTAAGATTTTAAAGCTCCTGCAGATCTTACTAAAACTTTTGCAGTGATGTTGTGGAATACCTATATATTACTATCTGTTTAATGTCAGAGTGATTGACTGAAGAATATTCATTGTTATTGATTGCCAACAGGTGTAAATCAGAATTTATGGTTAGTAGATTCACAACATGATCAACAGATGCTATAACAGCTGGGACTGATATCATTTTTTTTTTGTCATTTGTTATGCATCTGTGTAGTTATTAAATTAAATGATTTTTTTAAAATGAAATTCAGTAAATTCTCCCAGAATTTGGTTTTTTTCTATCAGTTTCCAATTAGTAACTAGATGTCAGTAGAGATATACAAAGATGTAAGAATCTTGCATGTTTGTGGGTAACTTATTGGCAAAGGAAGAAAAACAAATTTATGGTATTGTTTAGCTTCTAGGCATAGTATCTTTATCACTTGATCAGATGGTAGAGACTTGAAACTTGTGACTGATTTTTAAAAAAAATACAATACATAATTTCAGGCAGTTGATATTAATATAACATAGTATTTTTTTTAACAAAAATTTACTATTTTATTTATCATATTGGTAAATATATGCAATAAATCTTTTCCTTACCACACTGTCTAATGCAGTGATGACCAAACTGGCAATGATGGGCTCATGGGCCAAATACACCTCATTTTGGGGTTCTGTCTGGCCAAGGATTTGAGAATAAAAGTATAGAAATTTTATAGCTATTATAAATGTTATTTTATTGTAAAAAGTTATATTTATAGCAAAATATAGTTTCAGCAATGGAGTCACAGCTTCATTCGTTACATGAGTGTAAAACGTTTTTAAAACTATATTTTTAAGTCCATATTGAGTTTTATAATAAATTATATTGCCTTACCAAATTTTTTTCTTTTCTCTTAGCCCACTCCTAAAAAGATTTACTCATCTCTGGTCTAATCTATATATATATATAAAAGAGGAACTTAAAAACGATCAACTAGTAAAATTATAATAAATTTAAACAATAAAAAAAATTAATTTAAACTTTAAACAAAAACAACAGAAAAAGGAAAGTGTGTTCATTTTTTGGTTCTTTATGTATGCCCACATCGTTGGACTTTCAGTGACCAAATTTGGCACAGTGATGGATTAGCATGAGAGGGAGCTAACGCCATGAAAATTGTTTTAAAATTCGAATTAGATTTTTATTTATTTAATTAAATAATGAATGTTAAGCTATTTTTTAGACTTTTTTGCCAATGACTTCTGAAATACTTATGGTACGAAAATTATTTTTACATCACCTTAAAGAACAAAAAAATATCTTTTTAATGATACCAATTTAATTGTTGAACATACAATTTTTTTCTCCAACTGTAATTAACGTTTCAAAATTAATTTTAAACGCAAATTGTAACAATGTTTTTATTGTTTTGAAATCAAATTTATTTTTTCATCAAATCTTTTATTCATGAGTTTTTACCGCCATTAAAGTTAAGAAAATCTTGTTTTTTTTGGTCATGGTAGCTTAGGTATGTTCTTGCTTCTGCTGTCATTTCGTAGCATGCACTTTACTTCCATTTTTATTTCGTAGCTTTTAACATGCACTCAAACATCCAATGACGTTAGTTTAATTACTACATGATGTTTCGTTGAAATTTCACATACTTTTAAATAATCCTAATCAGTATGAAGCGGTGTAGTGACCGAGGATTAAGTGAAGTATAGATGTCTGATGTTGATCACGAGTATATTATCTGATTTATAAAACATTTTATTTATAAGTTTCGCAGTAACCAAGTTATGCAGTATAAATATATTTGTTCATTGTAAAGCTGTATTAATTATTGAACTATATATTGTTTAAAATAAATGTTCTTTTTCAAATTTTCTTGCATTTTCATTCAAACCATACTCCTATAAGGTGATAAAGAGGCTATATTTGAAGGTTTTTTAATTCAACAAGAAAGGATTCAGAGAAGATTTATGTTTGTTGGAGAAAGTTAGTGACAATATTTGTAGAAAACCCCCCCAAAAAACAGGAGGCTGGCATATGAAAAAAATATGGATCCCAAGCAACGCCTTGTTTTCAGCTTGTACTAAAATAAATCCTCTTCAAAGTCCTTCTCTTTATTATGCCTACTTCAATTTTCTGTTTATCCAGAATCTCCAGCCCTTTCTGAATTATCAATCCTCAATTCTATATTTGGAATTTTGCATTTTTTTCGGAGTTCTTTTACTTCGATCAAATTCCTGTCCTGTATAGGAAGGAAGGCCGCTGTGGCCTAGTGGTAAGGTCTGGGCTTTGGGACTGGAGGGTTCTAGGTTCGAAACCCAATTGCCCTGAAGATCGTTGTGTAATGGGCCTGTTGCATGTTGAATCGTACGTAGGGGGCCAAGTGTCCTCCCGTTGGTGTGGTGTGGAAGTTTGGAGAGGGGGTGCCAGTTCAGGTGTCGGCCTCGTCATCTGATCGAGGTTCAAAATTACGAGGTCCGTCCCAAAATAGCTCTCGTGTTGCTTCAAAACAAAACTTTAATATAACTAAACTAAACTGTAAAGGAAGGATATTGTACTCAATATGCTGCTTAATGAAATAAATTTTTCGAAGATGTAGCTTCTCAAGATTTGTCTTCTCTTCATTATTTGATTATGGTTTATTTTTTTATTTAATGAAGGTTTTTTTTATCAACTTTCTTGCATACATACTGTAAGTATGTTGCAAGAAATTCATGTTGTTTTTACTATCAGATTAAGCAGCTATAATTTTTGCTTTGAAATTTATTTTCTAGTTTTATGAATATATAATTTCCATCTGGAGTATATTCTCATATATAATTATGAACTTTGCAGTCCTCCAGTGTTATTGCCATCCAGGACCCAACTTTGCTGGTCTCGACTTTAAACGGTACTTTATTTGCTGTTAGTTTGAAGACTGGTGCTGTGAAATGGACATTACAAGAAGGTGAAATCTTAACTTCAAATATTGCTGCTTCTTTCATAATTAATATTTAGAAATGTTTTAGTGCCGTTTTCTCCTTATGTTGAAACTTTAAAATATTTTTAGACTAAATTTTGGTCACTGTATGGCACATTTCATAAGAGTAAAGTACAACTCATTTACTTTGGGGACAACTCATTTTAAATATCATGATACAGAATTGCTTTAGGAATGAAGATAAAACACAGTAAGAAATATAAAGATAATTAAAATATTTCTTTTTATGACCTTACATTTGATTACATTCTTTATAATGACATCAGTAATTCTGTTTTTTGTGCTGTCAATATTACACATATTAGAACCTTCATACCCTATTTTTATGTACATTTTAGTAAGTTAATTGTGTAAATGCAGTATTTTGGCTTTAAAATTGCTTGAAATCAATTAAATATATGTGAATATTTGATTGTTTAAATTCTGCATATTTTTTATGAGATATCTTGATTTAAACCATTTTTGATTTTGATCATATATGAATATCTGCTTTTTAGATATATAAAAAAATGTTTTTACTTGCTTGCTATAAACTAAAATGAATAATATTTACGGAAGTTATTAAGGAAAAATGCCAAAATTTTGCTTAATTTTTAATTAATTAAAATTTCAAAAAAAGGGCTCTGAGGTGTACATTCCCACCCTCCAAAGAACGTTTGTACCAAATTTCATTTCTCCAAGTCAAGTGATCTGTCCTGTAGAGCACCAACACACACATTCTCTTTTATTATTAGTAGAGATAAAATAATTGTTTTGAAAATGAATTTTATACATTTGTAGTCCAAAGTTAAGTAAAATTATTATAAGAATGATAAATGCAGTTAAGTAAGAAACCTGAATCATTAAAAAATTTTCAGCATCTTATTCTAACAAACATAGCGTATCGTAATCTGATTTTTATGTTGCACTAGCCACCTTCAGCTACCATCTGGTTTGCCCATATTAGAACTTATAACCTAAAATGATTCAGTTATATCAATAAAAGGCACATATTTAGAATATTTGAAATAGTTGTTCTTGTTGTATTTAATGTTAATATTTTTTTAATTAAAGCTATTTATCAGAAGTAATTTCCACTTTAAATTTTTAAACGTAATAAACTGTAAAAAAACAATTGAAAACTCAAGCAAATGACTATCATATATCAAGTAAAATGTCATGAAAAAAATTATATTTAGTTGATTTTTTTTAGATGAAACAATTAGTTCCAAAATCAAAAATGAAATAAAAATGCAAATAGTACAAAAAGATAATCTTTAGATGCATAAATTCAAAGTTCCAACTTTCCTGTTCGTAAATGAAATTTAAAGTTTAGAGAACAGTAAATGAATGCAGTTATTAGCTGCTACTTCTCAAATATTTATTTGAAATTGTTTGTTACAATTTGAAATGCACTTTAATTCTTTAATTTTAACAAAAATGGTATAAGAATAAAAAAGAAATTTTTTGAAATAAAAAAAAAATAATAAACTCTATATAATTCAAACCAATATTAGATAGATTTTAAAACATTATCAATCATATGCCATATTCATTTATAATTTGATATTTCATTATCTGTTTCCTCTGATTGTGGTATTCTAATTGAGTTTGTTGAAGGATTGGTAAAGCATGTATAATTTGAAACAGGAATAAAAGTATGATAAAATTCCACAAAAAAAGTGACACAGCATTGAGTTTAATATCACAGAAAAGGTCACTTTTCTACATTTGAAAATGGATTTGAAGTGGTTTATGTGTTATGGGTTTAAATTGTTAGAAAATTGTAAAATATAAGCATTTAAAATTTAGAGGGGAAAAAAAAAAACTTTTTGTGTTAGAGAACTGTGAATCTCATTAAAGTCAACTGCAGTACTGGGAGGCAAAGTGCTTCCACGCCATCCCGAAGAAGGGGAAAGGGGGCAACCTTTGTCTTGCACCCTCCAAAAGGGAACAATGTTTCAGTGACTGTCTCCATGAGGGGTGTTGTCCATTCTGTGACCTTCAACAATTTCCGAGCACTAGATGATGCTTTCAAAGAGATATTAAAATTTGCTGAAATAATATACAGAGTTCAAACTAACAACATTAGAAAGATTAAAATTTGCACTTTAAAATGGTATAAAAATAATTTTCGTCTGATAATTACTTCGGAAGTTATTCTTGAAAAAAAGGCCTAATTTTTAAATAATTAAAATTTGAATAAAAAATTGAAAAAAAATGGCTCTGAGGTGCACATTCCCACCCCCCAAAGTATACCTGTGCCAAATTTGGCTCTAGGTTCAACGGTCTGTTCTGTAGACCACCTACAGATAAACCCACAAACATTCATCTTCATTATTAGCAGAGATAAAACCAGCGGGAGTGGCCTCCCCTAAACTTTCTCGTATACTGCTCAAAAATTTGTCATTTCCCCTCCCCTTGCGTGGATAAAAAAAATCGAACCTACTGTAATCCAGAATGCAACGAATATCAGAAGGTTTTTCATTGCAGATTATAGTGATTGTAAAATATTTAAGTGAAGAATCATATTAAAAGAGATGCCTATGTATTAAAACTTAGCAATATTTATTTTCCATCACACTCCAGGAAGATCCGCTATTATACGAGCGAGCGAAAGCAAAACAGGAGATAAAACACATCAATCACAAACTCCGTCTCAAGGACGTAATCCTCCCGCTTGGTACCAGAGATAGCTAAGTAGGCATGTGCGTGGAGATGGTTTTGAAACGAAGGCTTAATAAGTATGCGATTATACAAACCGACAGACAGTCAACCCGTTGACGGATTTGGCCCAAAATTATATACGGACCTACATTCATGACGATAAAACTGTGTACCAAATTTTATCGATCTGGCTTTTCAAGTTTTTGAGTTATAGCATTCGCATGACCTCGAACATACAGACAGACAGACTTCCCGTGGACGGATTTTGTCCAAAAGTTGATAGAAACCTACAAATTATGTTTCAAGTTTACATACCAAATTTCATTCCTTTATCTCTAATAGTTTTCGAGTTATCGTGTTCACAGACACACACACAGACAGACATAATTCCAAAATTGTGTTTTTCGGACTCAGGAAGGTCTAAAACGTGGAGATTCGTCAAAATCTCGAGTTCGAATTTTTTGACGATTACAATACTTTCTCTTTGTATACTTCGTATACGAGAAAGTAAAAATGAGTTGCTCTAAACTGTGTCATTATATTTAGGTAATAAGATCAGTATAAAAATTTTGTTTGATAATTTCTGAATAGAAAGTTGTCTTTATTTTTATGAAACATCTTGATGATATCAAATTTTGATTTAATTTTTTTCATTGCAAAAGTAATATTTGTCTAAAATAAAATAGGAGTAATTCAATTTTATATACTAACATGTATCACCTAACATTATTTGCAGGCCTGTCAACCGCTGTAAATAACTTGTAGTTACTGTAAATTTTTGATAGATTTATGAAATTGGCTTGAAGTATGAAATTATTTTGGAGATATCTGCAATTGTGATGGCATTCAAGCACTTTAAAATCTATTTTGAATGCTTTTCCAGTAGAAGCTGCCCTCTGAAATCACTTTAAATTCCCATCATAAACCAGGAATTGAGAATCTTAATTGATTCAGCCTGCCAACGTCCACAAAATTCCTGTGGAACCTTTTGATAATATATGAGAATAACTTATCAGCAGATTGCTCTGTCAGTTTTATGAATTCACATGTTACAATTATGCTGCATCAAGTATCTAAATTTATTCTTCCATGCCTTCTATCTTCTTGTCATTGTTATATATGATGAACTTGATACTGATAAGAGGATGAAAATATTTAGTTGCTGAAGTACTGTTGAAAAAAGACAAAAATGTTTAATCCTTGAAGTATCTAGAACTATAATTATAAAAGTTATGTAAATTCATGAGTTGTTGAGGAACAATTGGTAGAAGTGTATAGTTCATTTTCAAAATGCCAAGTACTCAACAAAAGCTTTTTAACACTACTTAAATATCCAGCTGTTTGATTATAATCATGAAAATTCAACGTTCCTTTCTTTTGATGATTTTTATTTAACTGTCCAATTCCTAAGCATGCTGATTTATAAAGTTGTCTTTTATATATAAAGAACACACAAATATGTATGATTTGAATAAACTTAGGCTGCATTCTTGTATGGAGCATAATATTTTTTTTATAAAATTTGCTTATAGCTTTTCTTGTTTTAAATTGTTATTTTTTATTAAAAAAAATGGAATAATTGTAATTTTCTGATTTCAGAACCCATTCTGAAGTTAAATTTGGGTGGCTCTCAAAAGTAAGTGTATTTTATGGTTTTTATTTATTTTTAGTATATTGATTTTATCACGCTTGTATTTTAAGTAACTGATAAGAATCATAATGTTAGCTTTTGAAATTAATATAAGGAAATATTTTGAAATTAATATAACTGTGGCCCAATAGCAAATTTCTAAACCATTGGAGGTAGGCTTGTACTTCCAATTGGAAAAATGCTTTAAATGATGTAAATAATTATATTTTATGTTGTTCAAGTCAGTAAATGTACTGTTGAAAGATGTTAACTGACTATAGTCTATGGTGCCAACCTACTTCGTTTCTCTTAGGATCGCCAATTCTTTGCCGCCAAGAACAGAGATGAGAGAACATTTGTTTTGGTTTCGCAATGATGTTTTTAATGAGTAACATGTGCGGAAATTGATCTTTTCATTGGTGTTTTGAACATCATGCTATATTGTGCCTTGTTTCGATTGGACTGTTTTGTTCATCTCTTCGATATGATTGGTCGATTCATTCGAATTTGAATAAAACTTCATTTGGCATTCTTTGGTTTGAATATCGGTTCAGTACTGTGTATGTTATTCTGTGTGTTTTGTTTCTCAATGAATGAGTGAAGTTACAAGTATTCCGTTATGCTGAAACCGAAGCCTCTGATGGGTTTTTTAAGTTAAAAAAATTTGCCCAGTACATGCTTGAAATGCTGCAGGCATTTCATGCAGAAATTCTCGTTTTCGAAATTTTTTTAAAAACCTAGATTCCTAACATTCAATAAAAAAGCGTAGCTACTAGTTTCCTGCTATGCTGAAAGCGAAGCTGCTGATGTATTTTTAAGTTAAAAAATTTGCCCAATACATACTTGAAATACTGCAGACATTGCGTGCTCAATCTCTCCTTTTCAGGTGATGCTTGCGCACGAGAGCAATAAAAAGCGTACTGCACATCCAAAACAGTATTTGTCGACGAAAGATGAAATTGCGCCACGAAAAATTGGAGAGAAGCAGGCCGGCACCATAGACTCCAGGTTTACCTTGAAAGAATAACAAAGTCTAAATTTTTATACAGTCCTCTGGTCTTATTAGTCATAATTAGTAAAATATTCTTTGCCAACTAGCATTGTAAACAAAAAGGGTTCCACTCTACTGTTACTAAAACTAATGAGTTATGAAGCTTTGAATTTCATTATTTGAAGCCAATCATCAGCTGCCTTGAGCAAGCACTTCCTGTTGATTGGCAGATTGAGAGGTGGTCATTGAAATGGTCTGAAATAATGATTATTCTATACCATACTATAATACATACATAAATTGTTTATAAATAAAATAGCCTTCGGTTAGTTTTTTTTATCTTCTTTTTAGTAATATATATATAAAACTAAAAATCCTAAGAATTTGATGCATATTTTTGTAACTATATTAATTGAATTGGTTCTATAATACTGGAAATCTTGAAATTTTTTTCTGTGTATTTCTTGTTAACAGAGAATCAAATTCTGTATTTCAAAGGAATTTTCTTTCACTTAAATTAGAGTTTAGTGGGATTTTTATTCTACTACAAAGTTATTACAATGTAAATATTTTTTTAAATGTAAAATAAGAAATAGTAAAATATTGTAAAACATAAATTATGTTTAGAAGAAAGTCATTCAAATGTTTTTAAAAATTTATTTTGTCATTATATTTTGAAGATGTTCGCTTTAATTCAGCTGAATGTTTATAACATATTTTGTAATGTGCAGCAAACATAATCAAGACATTGTAGAGATTAAATCATGTGTACAGAATTGTTTTAAATAGTGTGGTTATATTTTTAAAGTTTTACTTGGGATATCTAAATGTATGAGAGGTTCTTAAAATGTCAATTACTGCCAGTCATACTTTTTGAATCTCTATTAAGGTTTGATTTGAATATATTGGCTACAATATAAATATTATGCAAGAAAACAAGCAAAGGTTTGCCAAATGATAATGAATTATGATAAGGAATTTATAAAATCTATATCCATTTATTTTAATGAAATGTTTTTCGTTATTAATAAACTTTAAAATTTGTTTCTTTATTCCTTGTAACTTCAATCATTATTTAGCTTAAAAATTGATTTTTTTAATTCTTGATATTAAATATTGATTTTTTTAAAGTTAAAAAATGAATTTCTATATATTTTTTCATCTGGATGGTGTATACATATTTGTGTTATTTTTTATAGGAAAATTTTCCCAGATCCTCGTGATGGATCACTTTATATGTATATGTCCAGCCATGCAACCAATGACTTCAAAAAGTTAAGATACACCATATCAGAATTAATATATCATGCACCTCTACGGTCAGACGATGGCATTTTGTACACAGGTTTGAATATTTTGCTAGTAGTGTTAACTTGATGAGATATTAAATGAATAAAAATGTTACCTTAGTAACTTGAATCACATTGTGTATATTTAATTTTGAAATGCCTTCTTAACATTAATTTTCCATCCTACTTTTATTCCTTATTACTGCATTCTGATGTTCACAATAGAGTTTGGATCGTATGCTGCTTTCTATCTCATTGTTACATTAACCCGACGGTATATGGCAATTTATTTTTGCATCATTAGTCTTCTTTGTCTTTTTTCAGTTAATTTTGAATGATTTAATAACTCTACTTACTTCAGTTTTGATTTGAAGAAGAAAAGTTTTTTTAGAAAAGTACTTGAATCAATTTTAATTAAAAAATTGAGTTCAACTTAAATTTTAATTGAATTTTTTTCTACATTCTCTACACTTATTAATAGAGGTCTATAAAACTTTTATTGAACAATAATAAATCCTCACAGTGTAGAGTTCATACAGGATTAAAAAGTTGATTAAAGAACTTTGTAAGCAAATACACTGCTGTAATGATAAATACATTTACCTGTTTACTCTTGATGACTAATACTGTTGTCACATCTGAGAATAGTTTCTATGTACACTTCAGATCCTTCTCTGAAATCTTATTTTAATCTACCAAATACAGTAACATTATAAAAAACCACGACTGTTATAGAAACTTAGTTGTGTTAAAAATATAATTTTCTTGTTAACTTCTATTCAAACAGGGAAGAAAATGGCATCTTGGTTTGCAATTGATCCAATTTCTGGAGAAAAGCTGGACACTGTGACTAGTGGAGGATCCGATAAGATTTGTCCGGCTGTTAATAAAAATGCTGTTTTTATTGGACGAACTGGTAAATAGTTTTTTTTATAATTTTTTTTAAATTATCAAAAATTGTATTTAATTCTTGCAAGAAACATTTTTTTAAAAGCGTTTGTAGCTTCAATTTATTTATTACCTTTGTGATTGTTTTGTTTTTAAATTAAGTGAAATATATATTTTCTCTTTATGTATTACGAGATCTTTACAAGAAAATTCAAATTATTTGGCAGCAACTTTTTATTATAATTTTGCATCTGTTTCCTTATTTTTTTTTAATAATATAGTTTACTGCTTCAATTAAGATATCATTCAGTTAAGCAGTAATTCTTTTTTTTTCCTTTTGCAGATTTTGAATTGTCTATGTATGATTTAAATTATGGTGTGCAATCGTAAGTATATGGCTAGTTTTTAAATAATTGCATGTTTGCAGATGCATGCTGTAAGATATAATTATTCATAAAAAAGCATGAGTGAAAAATTTATAATAAAATAAAATCGGATTAAAACAGATTGATTTTTTGGGATTCCCACATTTAAGTAGTAGACTTGTGATAAATATGAGTTTGTTTTATGCATGCCTCTATTTATTTATTTTTCTTTTTAGAATTAGTTATTGATATTTATTAAAGTGGTTTCATTTGAACTCACTGCAAATTATCATGAAATGTTTTGGTCACATTTTTAAGAAATTTAAATTGACGTAGAAGAAGTGTCTATCTGTAAGAAACCTTTCATTTGGTTTAGCATTTTGGGAAAGCAGATATACGTAAATGTTAAGAGTAATTACACTAGCTAATAAATAGGACTGAGTTAGCAATCCTATTTATTAGACTTACTATTTTAAACTTCCCCCACATTAGGGAAGTCTAAGAGGTAGGAAGGGAACCAATTTGTGCTCCATCTTATAGTTTAATTATAAGTTATTGCATAATTTTTAAGGACTGTATAAATGGATACTAGATAGATGGATACTAGATGGGGACAAGTATCCACAGGATGGATGACATGGTACCTTCCATCAAAATTTTGTCCAGGAAATGGTTGTTTCAGAGGAATAATTTGAATATTACTATATAGCAATACATCTCATAGGTTTTGTTTTTGATGATGATACACGATTATCTCTAATATTAAACCACTAGCTGCCTTCGGTGACCAGGTTGTTCGAGGAATATAATTTCAACTGAATCTCTTATGTATAAATTCATATTCATGGTTCCCTTAACAAAGTAATTTTAAATTTCAAATTTTGATAGGCTTTTCACCCATGTTCTTTCAGTAGCCTTGCACCTATCCTGTTCGTTTTCTGCCTGAACGTCCCTAATGGAGTCATGTAACACAGAATTGCCTGTTGTCGGCATCAACTTCACTCTCTTATTCCTCTTGTAAAATATGCATTTGATTTTAACTTAAAAAAGGTTGTGGCACATTTTACTTCCAGCAGCATGTTAGCTGGATGAAAATATGCTGATTAAAACATATCATTAAACATTAAGATTGTACCTTAGCTTTCAACAATGGAAGAGAAAGATGCAAATAAATATATGTTTAAACAATGAAAATGGTTTGAATTGCGTTGCAACAATGAAAAGTATTGTTGTAAATTATACCAAAAATATTTTTAAAAATTTATTAAAATTTGAGAAAAAGTTGTATGTCAACTGAGTTGATATCTTTGAAAAGGTAATTTTTTTGTGCTTTCAGATGGTGTAAAAATGATTTTTGTACTGTAATATTTTCGAAAGTTATTAAGGAAAAACGGCAAAATTTTGCTTCATTTTTAATTAATTAAAATTCTAATTAAAATGAAAAAAAGGTCTCGAAGGTGCACATTCTCACCCTCCAAAGTATTATTGTGCCAAATTTCATAGCTCTAGGTCCAGCAGTCTGGCCTGTAGAGCACCCACACACATTCTCCTTTATTATTAGTAGAGATTCCGACTCTTGCAGAAGGTTATTAATTGCATACTTTTTTCACCAGAGATTGTGCATCCTCAGAGTTTTTGTCACTATCTTTGAACTTTTTTCATAGTAATGATTTCCTAGTAATAATTTTGAAAGATGAATTGTGTCATTCTGCTCATAGTTCTCCTGTAAAAAAATTCATTGATAAGATTTTTTTCGCATCTTACGGCAACTTTGATATCCTTTTTGCATGCACTTTGAATTGTTTCATATATTTAAATATAATTGCCCTTATGGTGTTGTAAATCTGATAGAATTATATGCCAATAATTATGCTTGAATAATCTTAGCCAGAGAAGTTGAAATAAAGAAAGTTACTGTTAAAGATATTGAAATCTGATTATTTCCCGAAAATTTGAGTCCAAAAGTTTTATTTAAGCTTAAAGTTCATGTAAAAATCTTCGAGTTTCCTTTTAAAAAATGTATGGTCATCTAGCAGTCTAGCAACTTTGAAATAATGATGCCAGTTAAGTTGCTGGGTCTTGCACCACTAGGTAGATTGTTTTCACTCTCAACATAAGTATTTGTTCAAAGTTTCATCAAATACAAATTTCTCTTCACTTATTAAAAATATACCCTTATCTAACAATTGGGATATGCCTTTGGCTTTTAAAAGGTGCCAGGGCTGAAAACATTATCTTTTGAAGTTCTTTTTGCACATAATACAATACATCAGATATCTCATAATGCAACTAAAGGTATATGCATGTTACATGTAACTACTATTAATTATTATCCTTTTTTGCTTAAAGGCACATACTTCCTTTATGTTTCCTGTCATAAGGGATTGATAATGTATTTGTATAAGGATGAACTGTATTACTAAGAAAATTTTCCTCCTTATAATTTTTTTTCATTTGATTGCATCTGATGAATTATATTTTATTTATATAATAATTATGTCACACTTGCATTTAAAATTATTATGTTCATGGTTATATTACATGTTTGTATTAACCAATTTCATAGGTAATTTATGTACATTTTAATCATTTAGATGGAATGTTACCTACTCGGATTATGCAGCAAGTAGTTCACCCAAATTTAATACTGAATATGGTAAATATATTGTTTCACAATCATACTGTTTTAATCTTTTATTTGGGAAAATCTTTGATACATTGTTTAAATTATTTCTTTGCAGGTGTTGCTCATTTTACATCTTGTTCTAGTGGACGGATTTTGTCTGTTGAAAAAAGAAATGGTAAGATTTATTTTAGAAATTCACTAAGTGGCTTTTGTGTTAAATGAATTCATTTTCTTTGAGGTGATGAAAAATATGCTTCATAAATGACTACCTGAATTATTGAGTTAGTAATTTACTTCATGTAGGAGACGTAAAAATCTATTAAGTTACAGTTTTAAATGTTTGGATCTTTTGATCTATTAATTTTGTTTAACTATCATTATAAATTATTTAGGGTAATTTTTTTACATTTACACTCCATGTCTTTTACTAAGTTTTTTGAAGTGTCCTAGAGTACCCAAATCATCAACTAAATTTTTTTTTAACTGAATAATTAACTTTTATTTTTAGCTTACACAATCTTGTAAAGCCAGTATTGTCCAATGTGTTTAACTTATTAATTAGGAAAGTTACAAAATGTGTTTTGCAGTCTGTATTTTGCAAAAAAAAAAAAAAAAAAAAAAAAAAAAAAAATTTACTCTTAAACATGTAATGATTTTATGTATTAAATTCATTTTAATTAAGATACCTATAAATAAATGTAGAATATTTTCATAAAAATGAACTTTTCCAGTATTAGTGTACAGCTTAGAAAATGGATCCTTTTTAGTTTCTAACTACGTCACTAAACCATGCTAGTTTTACATAGTCATCAATGTAACAAATTCTTTATATTTCTATGTGTGGCAACAGCTTCATCCTGCGTGCGCTGTCTGCCTTGCTCATGCGTAGTGGAGAGCTTAGTACTATAAAGGCTCAAGCATCATCTGTCATCTCTCTCTTGCTCTGCTTTATGTTCCTGTTGTCGACGTGTTAATTCAATCATAATTTACTTTACTTTTATGTTGTTAAGTTTAGTAAAGTTATAATTGTTATCATGAGTTAGCTTCTTCAGTGTTGTGCGATGTTTCCACACACCTGCAACAAGCCAGTATACACATGCATACCTGTCAACGGTGGTTTGTACCTTCTAAACTACCTTGCCTAATGAGATGCAGTAGCTACTCTCTTTGTTGCAGTAACTAGAATAGCTTAAAGTAAATTCTGGCCCTAGTGCTATAGACATAATGATAACCGAGTTAGCCAATTGACAACCGTATTGATCCAAAGTAACAACCTTTCCATAGGTTTGCTAAATATGTATTGTCTGTTGCACTGCCTTCATATCTTGAGAAAATATATCTGTTTTCTTTTATTACTATAAATATGAGATTATTTATTTACTTCTTGTGAAAATGTGTACACCTGTCTGTTCTTTAGCTTAAAGAATTTTAATTTATATGCCTATTTCTTATTGATCCTAGAACTATCATGCTGTAATTTTCTTTTTTTTTTTGTGCAGGCAATATTTTGTGGTATGGTGATTATGGATCTCCTGTAGTCGGATTATACCTACTGGAAAGAAATGGGTTACAAAATGTACCATTCCACAGTTTGTCAACGGAAACTCTTGAGCACATTTCACAAGCACAAGCGTCTTCTCAGTGGGAGCATCTTTTCTCCAATTACAAAAAGGGGTCTCTTTTGTAAGTAACCATACATCTTAACGTTAGTTTATTTAATTTTTTTGTGTTTTTTATTTTGTAATGAGCATTTATTATTAATCCTGGACAAGAATACATTTTTAAAGTGTTTATTTTTTATCTAAGGTTTTCAGTTGTCACCATTCTACCAAAAAGAAAAAAAAGAAAAGAAATTCATTGTAATATTAGTTGTGTACAATACTTAACCATTCTGCTAATGCTTGTATTACACATATCAATTTAACATAAGCAGTACTAAAAAATAATCTATTATATTTTATTAAGACTTAGGGAATTGAATTTTTGTGAAGATGCTAATTTTTTTAGGCTTTGAGTCTTAAAAAAAGTTTCTGCTTGGCATTTACTATTTTTAATTTTATATAATTCGTGAAAAAAAGGATTAAATTATTAGAATAGATTGTTTTATAATTTAATATATTTGTTAATTATAATTTAGTTTTATAATTAACAAATATCACATATAGTTGTCTTCCACTTATAGCCCAGTTTTTTCATGTGTATGTGCCTAAATTAAATATTTAAAGCACTTAATAACATAATTTCAGTACTTAACTGTACAGTTTGGTAAAAATAGAAAGTATACTTTGTCACTTAATAAATTTTTAACTTCGAGTTTAGGGGGTACTGAATTTTGGTTCCTGGTGTTTCAACTTAAAACCAGAAGAATTTTTGAGGGAAAAATCTGTATTTAAAGAGTACTGTAAAAAAAAAAAAAAATTCTTTCTTACTTTCGACAATTTTCAGTTTATTGCTATCAAATCTAATATAGTGTCTAATTAAGTTTAATTTTTTTGAATGAGTTCGGTTATAGATTGAAAAGTGAACTTTAATTTTAAATCAAGACCTCTGTAAGCTGTATGGGTTTATAATTTTCAATTAAAAGCACTGTACATAGTATATTTTTTTCATACTGCTTACTTAGGTATATATCTGAAACTTAAAATACAGATAGATTGTGAAGTAATTTAAACCATGACTTTTTAAAAAAAATTTGTTTCATATTTATAAAATCAATTATCTGTTAAGAACCCACAGGTGTAATTTGTTGCCTAATAGTGCCTAAATTAGAATTTTTAAATGGTTTAAAAAGAGTCAAAGGAACTGCCTAGAAAATGCAGAGTTTGTTTCATTGAAATATACTTCTTTTCCCAATTTAAAAATTAAAGTAGTCTTATATTTGAACTTGTACCATAGATGCTTCTAAAAGATTTCCAATTTCAAATATCTTTGTTCAGAATTTTCTTGATGTACATATCTACAGCCAATTGTAATTTGTTTGTTAATCCACTTTCAAAGTTCCATGAAAAAGTAATAAATTTTAATTTGGTACTTTCTCTAAATATTTTCTTCTTGTTGGTTTATTATTTTCCTTCTGAATTTAAAGTATTAATTTTTATTACATTAAAGTCTTAATTTTTAAAGATTTTATTGATAAAGGAACACCAAGACTTTATTTAATTGTACACTCATTTATGTTTTCCTGTGCTTATGCTACATATACGAGAGTGAAAGTTTCATTTTTTTTGTAGGAGGTATGTTCAGTAAAATCTTGTCAATTCATTACATATGGGAATGGTTTGTAGATAGTAAGAAAATTATTAGTATTATTATTAGTACTTTTTTAGATGATTAGTATCATTTTAGAAAACAAAAAAAAATTGTTATTCATGTGATTTACTCTTCAAATTATTGCATAGCTGTTAATTAACCTTGATGAATGACATATACATAATTTGTTAATAGTTAATTAATTCCAAATTTATTTATTATTATTGTTGGATGTCTATTTTAAAGTTGATATTTTGTCTTTTTACCCAATCTGCATATTTCATTCTCAATTTTACTTTTCTGTGAAAGAATTTATTACTAATTTTCTCCCATCTATTATGATGAATTATGAGATTACTCATTTCAAATAATTGCTCACTCCATTTTCCTGAAATAGTAACATATATATAAAAAATTAATTTACATATGAGTGAAGAAGCTATTGCTATTTAATTGCATAACTAAATTATTCACAGCTTATCTAATTTTGCAATGATTTCACCAACATACCTTAATGTAAAAAAAACAACATGTCTTAAATAAGAAATATAATATTTCATATTTTTGAAAATGGGCTAGTATTTTAGAAACTCTGTTACCAGATGTTGTGAAATGAATTGTTAATCATATTAATAGTTTTCAACTTCCAGTAAGATTGTTGGTTTTCATTAAAACTACAGTAAACTCTCAATTATCCGGCATTCAAGTATCCGGAAAGCTCAACTAACCAGAAAAATTAGAAAATGAGTTTTTCTAAAAATTTTACATCCGCGTGCCAAAATTTAGCATGCGCCGTTCCATTCACGCGGATAATTTATTTCTGGAATGCAACGTCCGCTCCGCACGGAGGGGCGTAGAAGGAAAAAAAACCAATAAAGCAATATACAGACTTGTTTTTTTTTTGGGGGGGGGGCGCGCCCAAAAGCAAAAGTGAGAACCAAAAAAAATAATAATAATAATAAAAGGTCCTCGCAATTCGTCGAAAAACGAGACCTAAAAATGAAATCACCAACCGAAAAAAAGGTAAAGGGATAGAATTGGTGGGAAAAAAAAGCTCATGGGGAGTTGCTCCAGATTGGTGTCTCTTTCTTTTCCTTTATTTATTTAATCTCCAAATACCGGCAGATGTTAAATCCGATCACGTAATATCACGTGCAGGAGCGAGTATTGCGCAATAACCCTTTCGATTTTTTAAAAGATAATTAGTTTTGATATTCAATCTGGGATTTGTTTATGATCACTTTAAAGAGTTTTAATTATTCTTGCTGAGTAGAATATTTTTCAGTTTCATCGGCTATTTTTATATGCTTATATTTTTACAATTTATATATTTACGGTATAAATTCGGCTACAGATCATACTTTTTTTTTTCATCAATGTTAAATTAAAATCTTCATATTATGCTTTGTAAATACGTTATGGAAGATACAAAAGTATTCTTGAAAATTATATTTAATGCACATTTCAAAATGACAAAATCAAATTATTTGGCAGAAAAAATCTTTTAAAAAAAGAAGGCTATGCCTACCCCCCCCCCCCATTTTTCCCGTCACGCTCAACTATCCGGACTTTTCAGTTATCCGGAAATCGGCGTTTCCCAAGCATGCCGGTTAGTTAAGCTTTTACTGTATTTGATTTTTATTAATGGTTAATGTATCATTGTTTGTAAACATATTGTAATGACAGGTAATTAATGTATTGTTGACCAGTCACAAGTTAACTCTTTTTTTTTTTCATGCCCAAATATTGTTGACCGATCACAAGCTAATTTGTTTTATTTCCACATTCAATTATGAAATAATAGCCAGTGACTTGAGATAGCCTCTGTGTAAAATTGCCAGTCAACAATGTTTTAAAATACTTACTGTTTTAAATATCGTACATTACTTAAAGTATAAATAAAAAAACCTAGACTATCTGAAATTTAGTATTATCAAATGACTAATTTCAATTTTTGAAGTTTATGTAGTGAGGCAAATATCTACAATAATATGATTTCAGCTTAAAACTTCAGTATTGTTGGCAGTTATTATTTTATTGAAGATGTTGATTAAGTACAGACTAACTATATCTACAGTATATTTTTAAAAACTATTAAGCATCACTGGAAACTGCAAAATATTTTTTTTGCATAAAAGATTGAAATAAATATAATAATAATAGCAACCATCATTTTGTAGCAGAAGATTTTTTATTATGAAAGAAGAATAAAATCAGTCCAGTGCTTTTTTTTATGCATAGACTCTAAATTATGGAATAAAGCTTTGTGAATGGATGTGGAATAAGCATTTGTCCTTTATCTTTTGTGGCTAAGGCATTTATACAGATTCAAATTTGGCCTTTTATCTAATTTAAAATTATTCATGTTCATTTTTGCTTATTAAATTTTAAAGTTGTATAACAATATTTGATCTTTTTGTTCTTTAAGAAGAAGATAGATAAAAGATGGCATGTTTTTCACTTTAATAATCCATGGCCATATCCTGTGATTTATTTGGGTTGGAAATTTATTTTCTGTTTCATTTCATGAGTGCTGCAGACTGATGTGTTCAGCTTATACAGTTATAACTATGAACTGTATTATATTGTAGCACTGCTTATAAATAGCAAATAGTTTTGCAACAAAAGTATTTGAACATTTGCAAGTGTTGCATTAATTAAAATGTTTGATGTAGAGAGTTAAATCAGGAAGTGCTTTCAGTCCTGAACAATTTCAAAAGTGTAAATATTTATATTATTTTGAATTTGCAAGAATAGAATTTATTCTAAAATGATTTTATAATGGAAAAAATATATCTATTTCCACTATGATATAATGATAAATACTTGTTCATTATCATAATTTCATTCTCTACAGAAAAATATTGATTTATATTCAATAAATTTATCAATTAATAACTTATTTAAATGTTAGCATGTTTTTCATTGAATAATATTGATTTCATTTGTCTTGTAAATATAGTTATTATATCCATTTAGGTGGAACTAGTTTATTTTAATCAAGATGGTAAAATATATATATAAAATGTCTTCGTTTTTGTAGTCGTTAAATAAATACAAGCCGAGTTATTAACTAATTTCTTTTATTATGGGAGAGTGACGAAATGTACGTACATCTTCGTTTTAAGCCAAAAGTGAACAGAAGATCCCTGCTTTTTCTCAGGTAGGGATTTAACAGATAGACATGTGATCAAAGTGAAGGGAATTATAGCTATTTTTAGTATATTACGTAAGTGTTTTAGGGAAAATGCATGGCGGCAATAACTTGCTGATTTCGCGATTTGTGTGCACGTGGAAACGATTAAAATATCCTTTTAGTAGTAAATATGCCAAAAATGAGAGATTTAATATACTTCCAGAGCGAGAAATACAACGAAACTGGAGTTTTAGAAAAGTGATTTTGTAATACATTAAGACTTTAAAATATATAATATTAGAATTTAAAGCAAAATTAAGTGAGATTATTACATATATATATATATATTGTATTTAATGAATATTGATTCTTTTTGTGTGTAAATTTAATTCCTCCCCCCTTAAAATAAGACCTTAAATCTTTAAATAAGAGTGAATTTTTCTTATATTTGATGTGGTAATATTACTTGTGCTTGAGGTGACACTGAGTTAAAGAAATATTTTATGGGATTTTAACTTAATTTTATTCATTAATTTCATTCATTTGGAAAAAGAGTGACACACACATTTGTTTTTTTTTTGCTTGGAAACTTTCAAATCACATTCAATTCTACGAAACATAATGTCACAATTTCAATCTGAAAATTTACCACTGGAGAGAGCAGTCTTGCTGAGGGATAGTCTTCTGAACAGAGCAGCATCTTTTTTTGTTTTTTTACAGGAAATTGGCATAAATAGTACTCTCCAGTAAAATTCTGTTTTTTTTATGTTGTGGCATTCTTCATCCAAGTAAACAAATACATTATTAATGAGGTATTAAATGAAGTAAGTGCTATTTATGTTTAGAAGAGAGGAAAGGAATTGGGGGGGGGGGGGGGCGTTATTTTTTTTATTTGTCAGTTGTTTTCAAAATATGAAAGATAAGTATTACATTTTCAAAAAATGAAAGGGATATTATAAGTTAGAGTTTTGTTCTTTTAAAATTATTGAACTTGTGCTTCAAGTGAAAATATAATTGAAATTTCAGTTAACGATTTTTACTAATGGCTTATTTTGTTTTTGTATTTTAGGCCTACTGTATATGTTGGACACACTTTACATGGCTTCTATGCTATAACATCTCTTGTGGATGATAAGCAGTTAATAATTCCTGTGAGTTTTCCTAATACAAAACATTATATGTAAATGTAATTGTAATTTTATGTGGCTAAAATTCATTTTGAAGTTTTATCGTTCAATTTATCATTTAATTGTCCCATTTTACTCTCTTCAAAAAATTAAATTCTATATATTATCATTAAAAAGTTGAGCTGTTTATTTGTGGCCTATAACTATTAAGGCTTTATTTTTGGATTTCTATTCTCTCAGTATGTAAGTAATTTTTTTTTTATTTTGCTTGTATTTGCATGCTTTTTTAAAATGTAATATTAGAACTTTTCATGCAGAAATTTTTGATTTAAATTTTGTCTAACAGTGAAAGTGCTGCATTTCTGATATTTAATTAAAAGTTTAAACTTTGTATTTCTTAGAATTTTATCCTATTATCATTTTTATGTTTTGAGAATCGAAAATATTAATAAAGTGCTTTCAGTCAAGATGAAATAAAGATTAACTTAATTAACAAGACTTAACTTAAACAAGAATTAACTTAAACAAGAATTAACTTAAACAAGAATTAACTTAAACAAGAATTAACTTAAACAAGAATTAACTTAAAGATTTTAAGTTTATTTTACTTGTCATGCATACGCTTTAAATACTTTTCCTTTTATTCAAAGATGCACATGCGAAAGCCACTTCTTTTGGAAGGACCAAATTCAACTGTAACTATTCCATACGATTCTACCACAGAGCCTATTGAAGAATTTGTTCGTTATAACCATAACCATAGCAGTATGAATGGAAGAGTGTATGACTTTTTGATAGGTATATATTTTTTCCCATAAAGTTTACTAATCTATTGTTTTGTAAAATAGAGTCATAAAATAAATGTCTTTAGTATGCCATTGACAAGGAATATCACCTCATCCCCTGAGATATTAAAACACTTATACATCTACCCATGCTTTACTAGTTCCTTTCTTTAAAGGTGTATATATATATGCTTGTTAATGGGAAAACTCCTCTCCAAATTTTATTCCTGTGGTGTAAAATTTCTGTAATTAAAGTTCAACAAAGAATGGGTGAATGAAATATTTAATTCTAGTCAGCTACCTGAGAATCTACTGTAATGCTAATTAACTTGGCAATAATACAAGTCCTAATTACAAGTCTAATCTTGGTCATAACTTAACTGGGCAGCAAGGAATTTTATTCTATTTGATTAAACTGAAATGTGACAGTGTTACAAAAGCAGAGAATAAAAGTAGCTCTAAAATCAGGAGTCAGTATATCTTGGGACAGAAAATACAAATTGGGACAGTATACCTTACAGAAAAATTTCCCAGTTATTAATTTGAATCCATTTTGAAGAGTTCTTAGCCCTTGAAAAAGTGGACTAGAATGGATTCCTTGTTTGTTTCTGGTTTTATTTGATTAAGTCTTGAGTTTATTTTTATTTATTTTTTTGGGGGGCTTTCTTTGTATGATCTTGATTTCTATTGTTCTCTGTTTTTTGTTTTGCTGCTGCAATTGTGCGCTACTTAAACATTGTATTCATTTTTTCTAATTTTTTTTTCTAAATTTTACTCTATAAATTGTATTGTTTATAAATAAAAATAATTTTGGTTGTTTTTTTGTTCCATTTTAAAATTTTTAGTTAAGATTCTTTTTTAAAATTTATTTTATTTTTTCTGTTGATTGTTTTTAAGTTCTATATCTTGGGAATCGAATCACCTTTTCCTGCCCTTTACCATTCATTTCCTTTCTTTCTTATTCTCAGAGAAAATTTAATGCTTGTAACATTTTTTTATGCTTTGTAAACCATTATAGTTAATATTCCAATATATGCTGTGGTGTTTACTGTCAGTTACATCTTATTAAATACAGCATAACAACTAATTTTATATATATTTCTATGGATGTTATTTATAAGGTATAATTTGTAATTTTTATTTTCTTTTAGGGCATTACGAAATACCAGACTATGCAACTCCTGCTTTTTCCCCTTTATTACAAATAGCTGCTGTACCAGACCTTCCTTTTGCTCCCTCAAGACCAACGTATAACCCCAAAATTATTACTGAAAAAGTAAATGACTCTATAATATCATATTGTTTAATGGAAGGACTAATGCCATTCATGGAGAAATCAGATTATGGGAAGTCAAAGCAGGCTTTGCTTAGTGTTGATGCTGAAACTTCTACTGATGATCTTTATCAAAGAAGTATCTTTTTATCCTGGCCATTTATTCTGCTGTACTTTCTACTTCTTGGAACTGTGTTGAGTATAGTGGTATATTTTTATATTCAGGTAATTTCCGGTAGTAATTCTCTTAGTTTATTAGATTACACCTTTAAATTTCAATACTATCGCACAGTAAACATGTGAAGCAGTATTTTATTAAGTATGAAAATGGAATAAATAATTTAACTATCAGCTTATGAAAATTTAACAAACAGAGTTGTTATATCCATTATATTTAGAGCAAATAATTAAAATGAGGTAGCATTTCCCATCCAAAATTGTATTATAAAGTGGGAAAAAATTTATTAATTTAAGAAGAGTTTTTAGTCTTCCAAGTATGTTACAATCATGCCAATATTGCATGTGATATTTTTCTTTCAAAGAAATAGTGTCCTTTTATAAGTAATGAGAATGATTGTGTATGATGGGATAACTGTAAACTGATATTCACTGTACTTGCTTGTTTTCTTGAAACACAAGCTTTGTGGACCTTCTGAAGTTACTTACTGATGTGCATGTTTCCTAACGCCTTCATTTAGTATATTAGTTGGAGATTATAGAATTCCATACTTTCTTCCCTTTCCCTGAATGCTGTTATTTAATGCTCAGATTATGTTCAATTCACTTTTTCTTAACCCCATCATTCAGAGTAAATATTAACCACAGCAGCCACAACAAATCATGCTGACTCTGATATGTTGTTTTGATAAGCATCTGTTTATTGCAAAGTAAATTTTTCCAAAACCTTTTTGAGAATATTGTCGAATTTCGGTTCTTTTTTTCCTTCTGGTGTTGTGTGAAATAAAATGCGACTTTTTGTTTTTGATATATGGTCATAGCTATTTGACCAAGTGTTCAGATCTTCAAAAAATGGCAGTGATAGAGTTAACTGAAATTCTGAATTATTTCCATGAGTTTGTCTCGCATACATGAACTTCGTTCTTTAATCCAAATTTTTTGTTGAGTGTTATTGTAAAGTTCTACTTCATATAATTTCAGTTTTTGTTTAAAATCTACTAAATATGGTCTAAAACACTCATGCCAATTATGCTCCTAGCATTATGTTTATCTGAGTAAAAATTAGTTCTTAAAAAAAAAAACGGTTCGTCATTTACTTATTTCTAGAATTTAAAATGTATTTGACCATAAGAAAAGCTTTAACTGAAAAATCGATTTGATTTTATATGGCAGTTTAGAATTTTTGTTTGCTTGTAACTCATTAAATGCAAGTAGACTCATCAGAATCTTTATGAATGTATGTCTTATTTTAGCTTTCACTTTGATTGTTAAGCCAACTTTTTACTCAATTTTTTAATAAATCAGTTTACTTCTTTTACTTTTTTTTGTTGTGTTTCTGAAATTGTTTTCTAAATCAACACTGAACTTGAAATTTAGCTAGATTAGCTGATTGTTTTGAAATGGTTTGCTATGAAAAATATTTTGATTTCAATATTATATTCGATATGAATATTAACTTGGAATATTTATTATGATGCAACATGAGATTTTTGATTAAAATGCATTTTGGTGACATAAAACACAATTATATTTATTTTCTTGTAATATTTGGCTACTTTCTAAATAAAAATTAAGCTTCCTTTTTTATTTCTAGGCCAGGAAAACTTGTAGTAGCTCAGGTTATGATTTAGGTAATGAAATTTCTTGCATCATTTCATGACTACAGAAATCATAAAACTATCATTAGAACTTAAAAAAGTTTGAAAACTCTTTTAAAATCTAATGCATTTATTTTCAGATTCTGATGAACTTATTCATGTGGGAAAAATTACTTTTAATCCAGTTAATGTGCTTGGTCATGGATGTTATGGAACATTTGTATACAAGTAATTAGATCTTGAAATATTTTGTCTCAGGCTTAAATAATATTATTTTTCATTAATATATTTTGTCATGTAATTATACTCTTGTAATTGAATGTAACTAATTTATAATGGCTCTGTTTACATTTAAATATGTTTAAGATTTATCCAATTTTAATGTATGTTTGGTTTGCCTTTCAGAGGAACATTTGAAAATAGATCTGTGGCTGTTAAGAGAATTTTGCCTGAATGTTTCAGCGTTGCTAATCGTGAAGTGGATATGCTGCAAGAATCGGATGAGCATCCTAATGTCATAAGATATTTTTGCATGGTATGGTTTAATTTATTAACTACTTAACAGATTTACCACTTAGCTGATTTACCTATGCATTGTATTATGGTATTTCTAAATGTATACATTAAAATGAAGTTATTCATAGACATTTTAGTTTCATAAAAATTATGTTGGATCCGTAATTATCAAGTGTTTGTTGGATTTTTAGTTGAATTAAAATTATGAGCCTTATGGCAGAATCTTGGCTTTGTGACCTGTGTTTGAGACCCAATTCTATGAAAGAACCATTGTTTATACTGGCCTGGTGCATGTTAAATCTGTCGAGGGTCAAACATTCTTCTGCTGTTATGGTGCAGAAGCTTGGAGGGGAGGGGGTGGCTCAGGTGTTATCCTCATCTGACCATGGTTCAAAATTACTAGGTCCAACCCAAAATAGTCCTTGTGTAACTTCAAAACAGAATGTTAACTGAAACTAAATCGAATCAAAATTGCATGTTTCCAGAATAAAATGAGTCACTTGATTAGATTGTTAAGAACTGAAGAGTCAAATAGTTAACTGAGAAATAGTTTGCCAGTTTTAGTTTTCAAGATACTATTTGTTACAAATATGAAAGTACTTTAGAATGTTGATGAATAAAAAAATAGGGGAGTGGGAGAGATTGTTACTAATCACCCAAAACTTATTATTGCTAATCAACCAAAACTTATTAATCAGCTAATTTCAAAGTATGGCTTTTTTACATACAAGTAGTTATTTATTCTATATTGATTTATGAAAATTCATATGAAAAAGCAATGAAATTAACTTTTGTTGAAAGTAGATGCAAAGACTTTATTGCATACAAATTTATAATATGTAGGATAAATTAGTATATTTTAACAAGAGTAATGTTTAGTAAATTTATGATTAACTTGGTTTTAACAAACCTAAACTTTTTTTTTTACCAATCATTGGGTGATATGTATGATACTATTTTACTGACCTTTTATTCTTTTTTTATATAAATAAAATTTTCATATTAAATAATTTTTTTAATACATTTTGTTTGAATATTTATTTAATTGAAAAGAAGCATTTGAAAAAATGTAAATGAAGTAGTGAAATTTTTTTAATTATTAATGTACGTGCATTTTTATACCATTTTGAAGAGCCAACAAATCTTTAAATAATTGCTGGAACATAGACATTATTGATTTAATAGCATTTTTAAAATTATGCTTTATAACTGTCTTGTGTAATAATGTTCCTTTAATGGTAGTACTAATTAAATTAACTTCTTGCTATTACATGAAAATAATTGTTACCATCCATTTACGGTATAAATTTCATTTCTTTCTTAATTTCAGTATTCTTATATATTTTTTTAAAAAAAGAATTCTGTTGTACTTTTATTGTAATTTTTATTTTTTAGGAACAAGAGAAGCAGTTTCAATATATTGCTCTTGAACTGTGTGCTGCTACTGTATGCGATTATGTAGAGGATGAAAAATTTGACCGACTTAATTTAGATCCTATTTCACTTTTAAAACAAGCATCATCTGGCTTAGCTCATTTGCATTCCTTAGATATTGGTAATTATATATTGGATGTAACCATAATTTTTGTTCTTTTATTTAAATAATTTGTGTTATATTTATATATAAAAAATTCTCATGTTCTAGTGAAGACTTTCCTTATCTATGTATTTTTTAAAATTGTAACTTCTAATTAACTTCTGTAATTTTCGCATCTTATTTCAAGCCATCATTTATTTCTAGTGCACAGAGATATTAAACCTCACAATGTGCTGATATCTATGCCAAATGCCATTGGTGAAGTTAAAGCTCTGATTTCTGATTTTGGAATGTGCAAAAAGTTGGCTGATGGACGAATCTCATTCTCAACAAGGTCAGGAGCTGCTGGCACAGAAGGCTGGACAGCTCCAGAGATGTTATTAGGAGAGAAACGAACTGTAAGAATTTTTCTAAAGGAATTTCTTACCCTTTTCCATGTTGGAATATATTTTTTGTTTTCTAGTCTGTATTCAAGTATTAAAAAGGAACTCTGTATATACCATGTGAAAAATTGTTGATACAAGAATGGATATTTATTATCAATCTTTATTTTGAGAAGAAAAATAATCATGATAATGGATAGTTCAATGGAGGCAAATGTTACATGCAGAAAACAATATGGTTGCCATTTGGCCATTAAACAACATTTTTATTTTCTATTTTTGTCTGAAAATTGTAATTTATGATTTTGGAATGTTTATGACAGCTGAAATATTACAATATTTGTTGTTATTAGAATGAAATAATCTGGTCTGTATGTAAGTAAATTGCTGTTTTTAAACTTTTAAATTAAAAACAAGATGTTATTTATGAAAAAATATTAACTAGAAACTGTGATTAAAATTGTATGTAAATTCAGTTTTAAATTCTATAATAAAATGCTTTAATGTTTGATTCCCCAGAAAAAATAGATTCTTTTATGATCAACAATTTACATTTTAGGATGTTTTGAGAATGAAGAGAATATTTAACAGCTCTTTTATAAATGGTTTGTCATGTACGATTGCCAAAGTACAGTATATTTAACAAAAAAATTTTAAAAAAATAATAAATTGGCTTATTTTTTTCTGTGTTTTAAAATTTTTTTTAATAGAAATCATTGCTACTAATAAGGTTTCAGTTTTTCTTAAACTGTTGATTATGGAAGATAAATTTTTCTGATAGTTCAGTGCTTAGAAGTGTAGACTGAGAATCGAGTTAAATTATTGTGAATGTATTATAGGATAATTCTTATGGTTATTCTTTCCTGTACCATTCCTACTAGGCATAAAAAAGTCTAATTTATGGAATTAAATGAGTGTTATTGTTGTTGAATGTAGAATAAGTGAGCATAGCATTTTGTTTCATTTGGTTGTATTTATTACAAACTGCATACCATGTTACAACTTTGTTTTTCTCTAAAAGAATTTATTGATATCACTCTTATAATTGTACCAAAAAAAAAAAAAACTTTCTGTAGATCTACTTTTGATTATAGCTAATATAAAATCAAGGGAATCTTTTTTTCAATTTTTATTCTGTTTTTGTGTATTGAAAGTTATTCTTATATATTTTTATTATCACTTATTCTGTGCTTATCAAATAAATAATTCTTTTTACTGAATAGATAAGTACTCTTTTCACACCATTACATTTTGTCACAAATTTCTTGTGCTTTTATTTTCTTAATGTAAATTCATAAATATGCATGGCTCCTGGATGATTAAAAGGATGCAGGGTCACTGAAACTACATGTGGAACTTCTGCTGTAGTTTCAAGAAAGATGAATTAGATTGAAGATTTAGATTTAAATACTGCCTGAAGATGATTTAAGTGTAAAAGGATAATTTATGTTATATATGAAACAATAATGATATCTTCAGTTTAATTTGATGGATATAGAGATACTTCCAAATACTTAAAATTAATGTGCTGAATTCATACATTTTTGCAAGCGTTTTTTTTCAATTTTGGCAACTTAGTACATATCATATGATTTGGTATTATTTATAGGAAAAAGAATATATTGTTGCAATAATTTCGACCTAAAGTTTTTATTTCTTTTCTTCCATTCAGACATGCTCTGTAGATACATTCTCATTAGGATTGGTATTTTATTATGTTCTAAGTGATGGAAAACATCCATTTGGAGATCCTGTGAGACGACAAGGGAATATTTTGAATGGAGAATATTCTTTAAGTGATTTGGATGAAAAAAGTATGATTTTTTTCTTTGTGTATTCCAAATGTGGCTATTAATTCTTCTTGAATTCAACAGTTAGAAAAACCTTTGCAA
>BGPR01008725.1:0-12384 GCA_013235015.1 Araneus ventricosus | reverse complement strand
AGATTTATTTTTCCAATTAAAAATAACAAAATGAAAGAAAAAAAATTACCACTACAAAAGCTGAAAGATCCAAATAATTGTAAATTGCATCTTTCTTCAAAAGAAATTGGAAATTTTTGAAGTAATTTTTTATTTTAGATGATACTTAAAATTCACTTTATCAGAGATGGTTAATTAGGGCTTGATTAAATACGTATCTTGTACTTACAAACAAGGAATCCCTTTAGAGGGGCAAATTTTCCCGTGAACGGGGGTTGATCGCTGTGGGGAGGTTTCACTGTTTGCGGCAAATTTACTTTGAATAGGAAGCTTAAGTAGTCATAAATATTTATGATCATCAATCATATCAAATGTAGAATGGATTCCTTCCCTCTTAGTATAATTTACTTTCTGTGATGTTCAGTGGCGAATTCAGAAGTGGGGGGTTGCTATGGGGCTGTAGCCCCCCCAGAGCTAAACCAAAATTCTCGATTCTTTTCAAATTACTACACCTGCTTGTTCTTAATCTCTCTTTTAAAAAAAAGATTGTGGCAACATTGTTTTCTAGCTTTGACAGCCTCGAAAAGTTTCCCTCTTTTGTAGTCATTCCACTAATACTTGAAGTGTTAATGTGGTTGAAAACATTTTTTTGTGTAGTTATTTCATTGTGTTTTTATTAAATTATCGAAAGTATTGTAGTGTCCTTTGTGATTCTTATTGTCAGGTGAGTAAAGTTGAAGTGTTTGGATTTACATAACCCACGAGGGCACGATGATACAAAATTTTTTTTACCTTAGCTCTCGCCTAACCAAAATCCTGGATTTGCCACTGGTGATGTTAAAAGAAATTACTAAAATGTGCCTTGAACTTTCTCGCTCAAAATCATTTCGCCAGAAAAGGACATTCTGATTTTTAGTGCCTTGGGTTTGTATTAACCTTGTAATAGCTTTTGTATGATTTTTAATCTGTTATCTGCCATTGTTCCTTTTTTGGGATACTTGTTTTCCAATTATTTTGACCCAAACAGTGCAATTTTTAGCACTTGATTGTTGCATCTCGGTGTTGAGCTGCTATAAAAGGTACAAATCCAATCAAATTCATTTTTCTGGTTAAGAAGATAATTAATCCTAATTAACAGTTAATTAATCAATCAAAAAATTTCAGAAATAACATTTTTTTTTTCATATTTCATTCATGTTATGTTAATGTAATTGTCTTTTGAAAAAGTGAAATAGAGTTTTGGTGGATAATGGGTTAAGCAAACAAATGTCTTTTATTATGAACTTATTGTTTATAAACATTTTCAGTACAGTAGCTGAACTATTTAGCTTTTTATGTCAAAGTATTCAATATTAGAAGTTAGTAAACAAAGACCTATTTGTTAAAAAAGTGTAAGAAATAAATTAAAATTATTGGCATGAAATAATGTTTCCTAGATAAGGTGAGAAAAATATTAAAATATAAAACTTTCTTTTTTGTCTTGGATTGTGCAGTTTCAATTTTATTGTCATAAGTACAACTTATAAATTTCAAACCCCCCCCCCCTCCTTTTACTACTTAAAATGTACAAAAGTGGAGAAATTCAAATTCTGAATAATTATACATTTGCTGATAATGTTGCAGAATTTAGGAAACCTCAGTTTTATGAAGAATTCTTTCAATAATTTTGTTCTTATTCAAGTTTTTTTTCCACATTTTTTTTCATCTTTGTTCTTATTCAAGTTTTTTTTCCACATTTTTTTTGTTTGTTACTGTTATTAAATGTTCAGCATACATTGCACAAATGCTGTTCATTCTGTTTGTTATAATTTATTTCTGCTTTCTTAGTGTCAGTTATTTTAATTAAAATCAATTAATAGCTGTGTCAGATACTCTTATATCAAGGAAAGATGAATAAATGTGCCTTTTGTATGTCTCTTCTTATTACTCATTGTAAAGATATAATGGATTCATGTTTCATATCGTATTATTTGTTACAACTTCGATGACATTTTGCGGTACATCCATTGTCAGTCTTGCTGAATTCATGTATGTTATTTGATGTATAATTTATTAATGGATTTATACATTTGTTTTTACCTATCACTGGCTAAATTATTTTAAAACCATTTTATAAAAATGCTACATTGCTTTAACAAAATACATTTGGATAAATATTTGTGTATATAACTTCTATAAGAATAATTTTGTATGCATGTGTCAAAGTGACAAGTCTTTAAATTATTGCATTTAAAGTGAAAATCAAATTACAAACAACCAATATTAAAATAATTCAAGTTGTTCTTTTTTGCATTTTGGGAATTTTTTTGTAACAGTCATCTTTCATTGAATTGAATGAATGTTGTTAATTATGTTTGTGTGTCTTGTGTGTAATTGTGTTTATTTACTAACATTCCAAAATTATCAAATATTTATATTTTTTATATAAGTTTAATGTGTAAAATGTTAGAGAATAGTTAATACTCGGATCTTCAAGCATTTGTAGAATATGTGACATTATTTATCATTTTATTTGAAATATTATTATTTTGTCTTTGAAATCCCTCTATATTGGGAACTTTCAAATCAGTATATATTTTGTAATACTCGTTATTGACACATTAAGACTATTTTGTAACGATAATTGAATTCTTTAATTCAAGATTCTGTTAATTCTATAGAATATAATGTTCCTCGTTGAAGAATTTTAAAAACTAGTGCTTTCATGATTCTGTTAATGAATTCTGTAGAATATCATGTACCTTGTTGAGGAATTTTAAAAAAGAGCGCTTTCACGATTCTATTAATGAATTCTGTAGAATATAATGTACCTTGTTGAAGAATTTTAAAAAGGAGTTTTTTGCTGAAAGTTAAGATTATTCAGTCGTATATCCGTGAAAATATTAATAGTATTTCTTAACGCAATCTGAAATTGTTAGTACTTCAAAAAGTGAAACAATTTTGATGATTGCCTGTTAAAAGTCTTATGTTTCATTTAATACTGAATTATTAAATAAAATTTTTAAAATTTTGATATTTTAATGACTAATTATTGATTAAGTTTAATCTATTTTCATTTCAGTAAAAATGATAAAGAGAACATAATAAATTTTGTTCACAATATTATTTCGAAGAATTCTTAGAAAAGTTTTTAACCTTAAATTTTCGTGTTTTCTTTTTCATATGATTGTTAAACACAGTTCCCATGGTCTGTGTTCCCTCAATCCTTGTCCGTGGTATGTCTCATTAGTTGTGGGACTGCAAAGAATCATTGTTGCTTGGATTAGGTAGCTCGAACGTTCCTGGGAAATGTCAGTAAATGCTTGGACTTCAAAGGAAGTGAATCTATGTGCAGAGGCCTTAGTACAGTTCCTATGGACTGTTATAGATTGTGTATGTGAGAATAGTCCATCTGGTTGAATTCGGACCAGCAATAAATCCCCAAGGACACAAGTGGATTGCCGAAGAACTGACCATGGGAACTGGGTTTTAGGTATTAAATACAAAGATAGTGATAACTGAATGATTGCAATCCATTTCTATTTGAGTAGTAGTTGCTTCTATTTGGGTACACTGTTTTATAAAGTCAGCATGCAAATCATTAAACAACATTTACTGATATGTTGCATATTTACTTTTACAATTGAAAGTAGTTTATTTTTTGAAGAAAAGATGAATTGTAAATTATTCTCGTCCTTGTAAGAATCTTTAAACATTTTGTAAGTCATTGACACAGTTGCGATTTGAAATATTTTTTGTTTATTAATAAATTATGTACTGTTTATGAATTTGTTTTTTATATGCATAATTGCACTGTGTTTAAAATGCTATGAAATTTTATTTATTCAAATAAATATTGGGAGTATTTTGGTTCTTATTTATTGCATATTTCTGTAATCTATTTTTTATTCCATTTAAATAATTATTTTTAAATCATGATATAAAGAATTTTACTGTCCATCATTTGCCATGTGATAAAACACATTTGTGTGACAACTCTAATGACTAAAGAGAACGAAAATCATCATTTCAATTAAATTATTTTTGGAAAATATAAAAATTAATGAGTAAAATATTCATTTTTATGAAAAAATACAGCAAGATAGCAATTTTTCGAAGCAATAATTTTTTATATGCTATTAAAATTATCTGTATTTTGTATGAGAAGACCGACTATAGATGAAACTAGAATAACATTGTGTGATTTTCCCACCTCTATTCGTTGCTTGTAGAATTTTTCAAAAAAAAAAAAAAATGTCATATGATCGACTTTAACTTAGGTTACCAATTAATATGTACAATTTCAACCAATCATGAAGTTTAAAATATTGAAATTGTGTACGTGAATGTAATCCAACCAGCAGGATGAAAAGAATAAATCTTGATTCCACGGAGATTTTTTTAAAAAACTCTAAATACAGGTAACAAAACTCAACATCACTTGTATAAATTAACAAGAGAGGTCACTATTAAATCTCAGTCACACCACTTTCAATAGCGGCCAATGTCTTATTAGCTCACCATCTTCAATGCTGTCCAAGGTCCAACTGACTGCCTCTTGGTTTGAGAGCTTGCTTTTATACCTTTTCAACAGAAAATGGCGTCACATAGTATTCTCTTAGAAGGCTCTTTATATTTCAGGCTCCTAGTAGAGATAGGACTACAATTCATGATCTTCCTAGAACAGTGGTTTCCAACCTATGGGCCGCGGCCCACTTATGAGAACGCCACGGAACACTAATCTACATTCGAAGTGAAGGAAGCTTCAAGAGTTTTAATTTTTAAAATTTTTTTTGCTTTATAAACAGTATATTTTTAATCCTTTTATAGTAAGCTTTACTAATTGCTGACATATACGAGCATATCTTTATATATAAAAGGCAACTGACTTACTGACTCATCACAAAATCTCTCAAACCACTGGGACTAGAAACTTGAAATTTGCTTCTTGGGGAGTAGGTGCTCACTAAAAAGGATTTTCGAAATTTTAATTAGAATTTAAATACAACTTTTAAGTTTTTAATAATAATACTTTGAAGTTTTAACGTTTTCCCGGAAATAACTTCGGATCCTATTATCGTAAAAAACCCATTTTTACATAATCTTAAAGATAAAAAAAATAGCTTTTCAATTACACCAATCTTATTTCCATGCGGCATTTTGTTCAATTTTAATTAGTTTTAAAATATGAATTTTAATGATGTTTTTATTGTTGTAAATAAAATTCAAACCATCTCATTATTTCAGCAAATCTTTTATTCACGCGCTTTTGAAATTGCTACGGTTGTGATAGTATAAATTGTTTTCTTGGCAAATTAACTCCAAAGCAGAATTTTCACTTTAATATTCATTGCATTGCTGAAATATTTTATCGCACCTGCTTCAAAGTAATATTTTCTTTAACACATGGCAACAGATATTTCATTTCAGGGTTTTTTTTTTGTTTTTGTATTCAAGCATTTAATCTCATGCTTTCCTGTCATTTTAAAATTATGAGGCATGAAAACGCTTTGAAATTTTTGTATAATGTATGATAGGCAATTTTTTATTCAAATTTTGGTTAGGCTTAAGTGTACAGTTTTGCCGGCCGAGCTTGCGCGACCCTATTCAGGCTCAATCATTCTATCGTTGAGTGATAGATGAATTGAGTGAGAGTTATTTGAAATGCAATATTTAAGTTTCGTTAGTTGTGATACATCATACAGAATTGTATCGCTCACATTTTAAAATTTACGTCTTTATATATTTTACTATCTGCCAAATAGAATAAAATAATCACTTTTTTGACTATCTCTTTTTTCTGAGATATTGCGGTGAAAACTAAGTGACGGAGATTGCTATAATTAGTGTGAAACACAAAAATAGAAACTAATATAAACGGGCAAACCAGCTGGTCGCCGAAGGCGGCTAGTAATATATAAATGTATTATATGTGTTTGTATTTTTTTAGTTGTATGTTTAGTTGGTGGGCCACGAAATATTTTTTTATACAACAGGTGGTCCGTACTAGGGATTGCAATCCGGCACCAATTTCAATCCGGCTGGATTGGTCACATCAAAACTATTTTGCCTTTTCATTCCAAAATCAACTGTATAAAAGATGATCAAGTGAGTGTATTACAAAGTTTATTTCTTAGGAAATCAACTTTATTTACGCTGTTATAATTAATCAATATTTACGTATGAATCAACAATAAAAATTTAGTATAGTGTAACTAGTTAAATTGTAATTGCTATATTAGTTTAGTAATAATTAGATAATGACGGGCAGTTAAGTTCAGTCTCACTTACTACATTTCACAAATGACATCAATGATATCTTGTAATGTAACTAACATTACATTATGTAACTAACTTATATTAAATCTAACTAAATCAATCTTATCAACTGAGACCACAATAATTAGGTAATTTAGGCAAGCCAAGCAATCTCATTCCTATAATTATGACTGTCATCATGAATTTGTTTAATCAATGGCACTATTATCATAATAACGAGCTGAAAACTTCTTATTTTTTAATGTACTTACTTTAAATTATTATTTTAAGTAAAACAATTGTAAAAAATCACTTTTGGTTTCGGAAAAGGGATTGTAGGAAACAAATAGTGTTAATTGTGTCATCTGCCAATCGACTTCTTACAGATCTACAAATGTAACCAGCGGTCGAGAAGGTCCTTTCTGCTTCTACACTTGGTTTTATTATCAACAAACACTCATGAATAGAAGACAAGTATTTTCCTCGAACTCCTTCACTTTCATATGCAGTCATTTCCTTTTTTAATATTTTCTCAAAATCTTTCTCTTTTTTGGTATTTTTGACTGGACAACAGTGCTACGTATATGAAGGTATGCATAGAGATATACTATGGAACAGAATGGCTTGAAACCTTGTTGGATGCATTTTTGCTATTTCCGAGTTTCACAGAAAATGATTGAGATAAAACGGCATTTCTGTTTTGAGTCAGCAGAGATTCATAATCAAAAATATTGTTACTTCGGTATCGTCTAAAAAGAGTTAATTTCGAAGATGGCGAGTTCAAACTATTATTTCTTTGTTTTTGCACCGATTTTGTTGTATTTCGCTATTTTGTTGTGTTCGCTATTGTTACTTTTCACTAGAAACCAAATGCAGTTATACTGTAGAAAATACATAATCATAAAAAATGAGGAAAGAGAGAGAAAGTTCGCTAAAAGTTTTGCAAATACACTCAGGTAAAAATCACCAGTAGATTTTGATGTTAAAATAGAAAAAATGATAGTTTTAATAACAGAAATAATAATGACTCCAGAGATAGAAAAAAATTAGTACTGATATTAACAATGAATCTTACCTCATACCTCGAATACCTCTCATTCCATCTGATAGTAATATGCATTTTCAATTCAAGCGTAAACAATTTCCTATTAGATTAGCCTTTTCAATGACCATAAATAAAGCCCAGGGACAAACTTTTGATAAAATTTTTTTAGATGTAACCAAACCAGTTTTTAGCCACGATCAGTTGTATGTGGGTCTTTCTAGAGTAAGATCCTTTGATTCTGTCACTGTCGTGTCGCCAAACTCAGAAATTTGCAATTGTGTATATTGGGAAGTTTTATGAATTTTCGAGACAGTACCCTTTTATGATACTAATGGTGTCCACCAGTGGCGAATCTAGGATTCCGCTCGGGGGAGGGGGGCGCTGAGGTCATAAAAACTTTGTATCGTCGTGATGAATGTCAAACTTCAAGGCTAAAGTAAACCAAAACTCTTTAACTTTACAGACTTTACTCACCTGACAATAAGAATCATAAAGAACAATGCAATGCTTTCGATAATTAATAAAAATTACGATGAAATAATTAGCCAAAAAATGTCTTCGACCGCGTCAATGCTACAAGTACAAGTGAAATGACTACAAAAGTAGCAAAATTTTCGAGCCTCTCAAGCTAGAAAGCAATGTTGAAACGTTTTTCTTATTTTTTTAAAGAGATAAATTAAGAAAAATCATTTGTTTTTTTTTAAAATAAAATCAACCAGGGTGGTGGGGGTGGGGGGGGGGCGGGACCCTTACCCCCCCCCCCCCCGGATTCGCCACTGGTGTCCACTATTTGCTATGTGTAAATATAAAAATTACAAATAAGGACCAGATAACTAATTATACTTCAGAAAAGTTTTCTTGCACACTGCTCTCGGAGAATGATCATGCTGCATACTTTTTGCAATGTGTAAATATAAATAAAAATAGAACCACAGAACCAATTTTACTTGAGAGGAATTCTCTTTCATGCTGTTCTCGGAGCATGATTAAGATTGCATACTGTTTGCAACGTGTAGATATATAGATTAGATTTTTTTGGCAACGAGTTTGTGCAGACTATTTTATCCCAGATATGTTTTTACTGTAAGTGAATTTACATCATTCTGCTTATGGTGAATGATAAAACTGCACACTTTTGCAACATGAAATTAATATAACCCCAACAGTGATTCCCCCTTTAAATGCATGTAAATCAAAGGTTTTTCAGGTTGTTTATGTTGTATGTTGTTGGTACATTATTAAGTCAGAGTAATAATTCTTTCTGTGAGACTATTAATCATACCTAGACTAAAGTACTTTAGTATTCGATGAACGAGCGAAGCGATCCGAATGGAACTGAATGAGCAGTTTCGGGGGTTGGTGAGCGAAAGCGAGCAGGGGACAGAGCCCCCTAATCAACAGTAAAACATATTCATGTAAAATAGCAACAGCAGGTAGCTTGAACTTTCAGCTAGTGACGGCTTGTCTGTTGGGACTATAAAGCTGCAATTCCCTGCAACTATTTCAAAACTCGTGTATTATTTATTTTTCCATGTTTCCTGGAAGAGAGATGACTACGTTCGAAACCACATTCGTCTAAAGATCCTAAGTGATGTGGGCTTTGTACACGCTAAATCTGACGTCGAGGGTCAAACGTTCTCCCTCTGGTTTGGTGCGGAAGTTTGGAAGGGAGGATACCTGTGTGTGTGTGTGTGCTCAGGTGTCGTCCTCGTCAACCGACCACGGCTCAAAATTATTACATCCGTCCTAAAATAGCTCTCGCGTTGCTTCAAAACGGGACGTGAATACAGGGTGTCAGAGAAATATCTTTATAATTCTAAACATTAATAACAAAAATACGAAATACGAAAGTGTGAAATGAAATGCAGTTGGCGGCAAAGGAATGAAGAAATCTAACAGTTTTTACTACAATACCATCAATATAGCTCTACCTGAGACCCTTTAGTAGCACGAAGAATGTCTCGTCTGCACTCGATTTCCCACCAAATGTTTTTTAATATTTGCGATTTAACAGTGAGGATTGATAATTGTATCCTTTTCTTTAAAACGGAAATACCAGAAACAGCTGTTTGCTAAACAGTGTCTTTCACATAACCCCGAAAGAAGATGTCGATTCACACTCTCAAAATTATTAAATTAGTATGTACTTTAAAAATTAATTCACATGAAGTTTTAATTTATTTCAGCGTAAATTCTGCATTGCTAAATTTAACTGACACAAAAAGCAGTGTACTGTTTTGTTTCTTTGTTCGAAATCCTAGGTTTCAGAAAACGCAATTTAGAAATTCTCCTTCGTGTGTTAGATTTTCATCGGCCCCCTTTTTCCAGCTACCTTTTCATTTTGTACGTGTGAATTTCTAGTTTCAGGCAATCACATTTGACCATATGGTTAAAAAACATCTGGATTCGAAAATCCCTTTTCTCACGAGAAAGTATCCTTGAGTTAGTAATTCTGTCCTCCTTTCACTTTTAAGATAAGGTCCGCCTTTGTTACAAGATTAGACCTCCCATGTGATTTCTTGCCAAGTAGAATGGAAATTGGATTGGATTGGATTGGATTTTGGAGTTTATTGGCACAAGAGCCATGTTTGGCTATACTGCGCCAAACGTATGGTAGATAAGCAGGATCACGGTGCTAAAACATATGGTGATATAGTAAAAAAGGTAGATAAAATTCTAAAATCATTTTGTGGTTATTCATAGTAACATAAGAAAGGATAAAAGCATGTTGCCAAAAATGGATAGATGAAAGTTGAAAAAGGAGCAACAATGCAAGGTTTAAAATGTTAGATGTTAAATATGTCTAAAACGTCACATGGTGGGCAAACAACAAGGAAAATAACGAGGACGGAAACTAAATAGATAAAATGCTAAAAATAGTATAGAAGTAAACAAGCGCATCTATACAGCGCATGCCATTAATCGTTTAACCAAAACAAAAATAAAAAAGTAAGCCATGTTAAAAACAGAGCAGCAAAACTGCTACCTGTTTTTGTAATTCGTAGGAATATATTTATGTTTTGTTTTTTCAGATTTAGAAGAGGGTGGAGGACTAATAACTGCAGGCGAATCCTCCAAGTCCTCAGGCATGTTATATTCTAATGTATCTCCTTCTGATGCAGAGGAGGAACTCATCTCGGCATCAGCATGAGATTCCCGAGATTGTAATATTCTTCTTTCCAGTGGAGGGAGAACAGCCATAGGTAGAAGCTCAGTGTCAACAGAGGTAGGTTTGGGGGTGTCAAAGGGTTTCAATGCAGATTTAGGACGAGAGGTGTTATCCCTTGTTGGAATAGTATTGGGTACTTCACGCGAAGAGGTTGTGTAAAATTTGGAAATCTTTTCTGCTGTGGTGATGGTGTTATTAGTTGTAGTAGGAGAGTCTTTCTTCAGCTTTTTTTTGCTCGTAACAAGTTTAAAATCCGTTAAGTCGGGTAAAGCAGAAGCTTTTTCACATAACGGAGCGACAGATGGAAAGGAAGGTTGGTTGGTCATTGCAGGAGGTGCTCTTGGTGTAGAGGCGGACTGTTTAGAACTAGAATCAGCAGCGATGTCTGGTTTGGTTTGAGAGGATGGAGCAGTTGATTTTTTCACCACAGAAACATAACTGTTTCCGGGAGTAGGTGTCTGAGATTTGATGAGTTTTCTGGCTTCCTGATATGAAATCTGCTTCTTTATTTTCGTGGAAATAATTTCTTTCTCTTGTTTCCAGGCAAAACAGTTCCGGGAAAACGAAGTGTGTTCCCCCTTGCAGTTAACACACTTCTCTGCACGGGTGCAATCAGTACTTTCATGTCCGACTTCTGCACAACGGGCGCAGGTTAGTGTCCCGCGGCAAGAAGTTTTCGAATGTCCGAAACGTTGGCACTTGAAACAGCGGAGTGGATTGGGTATATATGTCCTCACAGAGAGGCGCATATATCCTGCTTTAATATGTTCAGGTAATTTGGAGGAGTCGAAAGTTAGTATCAGGTGCTTTGTATTTAGGAGCTGACCATCCCTCCGAATCGTAATGCGGCGCACATGGGTCACTCCTTGACTATTCAGTTCTTCAGTTATTTTTTCCACAGATTCATTAAGCAATTCGCCACAGGAAATAACGCCCTTAGACGGGTTCAATGTGGCGTGGGGGTTAACAGTAACGGGAATGGATGACAATGAATTTAATTTTACTATTTGTTTGGCTTGCTTCGGGGATTCCACTTCAACAAGAAGGTCACCAGACCGAAGTTTTTTAGTCGATTTTACTTCGCCTACACTGCTAGTTATTCCTTTTTCAACTAAGAAAGGCGACACATTGTGAAAAGTTTCATTAATATTGGAAATTCGTTGAATGACAAAGTAGGTTGGAAAATTGTTTCGTTTCGAAGTTGAATAAATTAGTTGCCCACTGAAGGGACCAGATTTTCGCTTTCCCATATGACATTGGTAGAGCTTCAGGCCCGACGGCACCGCCCACCACGGAGCCCAACAAGGGAAGGCAGCCACCGGCTCTGGGTATTCCCAGCCTCGGCGCTTACTTTGGTGCTAGTCGGAACCTATACGCTGAGGGTCACCCCCGGGGACAGTGACCACCCTTAACGCCAAGCCCAAGGAGTGACCCCTTCGCTTGATCCCCTTGAGCAGACCAGTCATGTGACTGGGATACCAGCCGATTGATACACCGGGGACCGAAATGTACCACCCGTCTAATGGGACGCCACACACGGCCAACACGTGGGGGTAATTTGCTGTCCATGAGAAGCACGAAGCAAACAGAGCGGCAACTGCTTCTCATGGAGAGCTCCCTCACCTACCATCGAGGGAAAGAAAAAAAGCAATAAACTCAAGGGGAGGAAAAAACGGAAGGAGGCCAGACACTAGGGTACCTCGGGGTCGTGGAGCCCGTCACACCTAAAGAAGATGTGCCCCTGAGGGGCCAAGTAGAATGGGGAACTTCAGCATTTTTTTATTTTTTAAATCGATTTAAAATGCTTCGAAACGAACAATAACATTAAAAAAAATTGTAGACAGTTCTGTTTTTTTTAAAATTTGCAATCAAAGTTCGCCTCTCAGAAAACGCGGGAAAAACGATCCATTTTGGCGCGAAACGGGTCTGACGTCAAAGTTGCCAGACAGGGGAG
>BGPR01008724.1:0-61836 GCA_013235015.1 Araneus ventricosus | reverse complement strand
TAATTCTATTTAATATGCTGTTTATTTATATTTTACTTTAACTTAACTACTCGAATTTATAGAGAAGCAATCATATTAAAAATTTCTAAAGTTTGAATAAGTTTCTCCAACATAATGAAATTTGCCGAAACTGAACTTGAAATTTCGATTTTCTATCAGTTTCAGGAATAACAAAACGTGTTATTATTTTAAAGTTGGCTACCTTTAAAGAAAAATTGTTTCAAGCTTAAAAGTGTTGACTTTATTTCAACAAACAAATGTCTCAATTGAATCTTTTTATCACTCGTGTCTTAATTCAGTTAGCATAAAAATAGATTCTTTTGAATATTTCAATTTATTTATATTAATAACATTCAATAAGGGTTTTTTTAACACGAATCTAAGTTTTCTTATGCTTCTTTCTTATAGCCTTTATAGCCCAGTGGTTGGGTCGTAAAAAAAGGCCGAATTCGGAATTAATTAGGGGAAAGCTGGAAATTGTTTTAATCCCTTCAGTTTAGGTCTGGAATGAACATACTAAATTTTCCCCCTCCGGCTAGGTGAGCGTTAGCCGCTGCGTGCAGATTTGTAGTCAGAAAATAGGAATTTTTTCAATAATCGAGCAATATCTCAATAACACCATATGCTATCAGAAACATTGTAGTACAACAGTTGTAGAGCTTAAAATTCTGAATAAAATGAGTACCAACACTTATTATATTCAATAAAAATTAAGATCACAACTGCGCTTCAAAGTACTGCCTAAATCGCCAAACAAGCACTTGAAGCGAGAACGGACTAATTTATAGGTTCACCCTACATCTAATTATTATATATTCATTTTAAATTTGATCATGATGCTTTTATAATTATTTCAAGGCTTTATTTAGTATATTTTGAAGGAAAAAACCACTGTTATTATGATTTAACAAAGGAAAACATCACACGAAAGCTTCAGCAATGACTGAGAGCGTAATGAAGAACTGCGACTTTCAGTTTAATACTTATTATTTAATTACGCATAATTGAAGTGATATTAAATAGATAAAAAGTTTTAGATATATTTCAATTTTTTCAGATGTTTAAGGTTAGTCATAATCATTAATGTCGGTTTGCTTACTGTCACTTTCCTCCACTTGCAACTTTTCAAATTCTTCCTCCAAGTCAACTTCTAAAATTATCTCCTCCATCCTGATATCGATTTCAACCTCTTGGTTAGGTAAGTTTGTAATGATGCTATCTTCTAGAGAATTGGTACACCCTTGTCCTTTGTAGTGATAGCAAATCGTAGAACATTTAATACCAGATTTCCTACAGGTGCAAGTCAAATTACACACTTTTGCGCTCTTGTAATGATATCATTGAGAGAAGGGCTGGAGCAGCTGGTTCCTTGTGGGTGGTGACTGAGAACAATCCATGTTTGGTTTCTTTCTAACACCAATCTAAGGGCCTTTTGGCAAATCCACTCCAATGTTGAACCTGTAGGTATGCACGGAGAGAGTGTTCACGTGCAGCTGCTGTAGTCTTAGGGAGAAAGTGATTTTTGAAAAAGTTTAAATATCAGAGAATCCCTTGTTTCTTCACTTTTCTTTCTCCCATACAGGGCTATCAAAACTTTCTGTCCTGCTTCATCTATGTCATCCGGGAATGCATTTTCATCACGGAAAATGTTCACAACTTGTTGCAGTTCAGAACACTGATAAATTTCTTCTTCGCCTGCCTGAAAAGAGCAGATATGGTATCTCAACCACTGAACGCATGAAGAAACAAAATATTGTCCCTTACTTGTGGAGCAATGTTCAGGGTTGCTGCACAATATAAAGAATCTTCTGCTTTACCTCTCCCAGGCTTTAAGAATAAAATGTTTTCGGAATTAGTAGATGCTGCTATTATAACCAAGAGGTCGATATCTTCACCAACAACCACAACACTTGTGGCCTTTTCTCTATTTCCAAAGCATTTTTGATTATTAGGTAATTAGTATATTCCTCAACTTGCTTCACAACAAAACCTTCATTTTGGAACTTAACACATAACATATTTATAAACCTTTGCTTGTTCTTATAATTTGATCAAAAATTTCTTTTGGGACATAGTGGCTGACATCGATTCATCAAACATAACATAACCAGACATGTGTTTCTTTGTTCGTCCGATACGTTCTACCGATTTTGTACTTTTCACTGCATCTTCAGGGTAATCATCAAAAACTATTGTGGCCCCTTCATTGAAGTGCTTTTTGGCGTAATCAACATATTTCTTCAGGATGAAGGGAAATTATTCCTTTGCCTGCCACAACACACGATGTAACAGAAATCCACCATATAACATGCTGAAGTGAAATGCACATCAGTCTCAGTAGAAAATAAATCATAAAATACTGACTTGCGGGTCTTGCGCAGTCATCCTTCATCAAAGAGTGACAATGGAAAATGGGCCAGCTCAAATTCAAAATAACTGCATCAAACTTTCTAAGAGAGAGATTCTTCTGAATATTGTGCCTGGATTCACAGGAATGAATTCATCATGAACTTTCATCTTGGAAGTAAAACCACGAGTAAGCTTTGCTCGGTTTTTCCGTTTAAATGTAACAACGGCAAAATTATTACCAACAGTTTTTGACAAATAATATACTCCGATTTCATAAGCTTTGTGTCAATTTATACTTCCATCTGCCACAATACCATTTGCTATAGATGTGAAGTGTTCACAAAAAAATCCTTTCATTGATTTCCGAAGGATCCTGATGTTCGGAAACTTTGGATTTATAGATGCAAAAGAAAATATCTGTTTAATCTCTCTCTTAAAATCTTAAAGATGTCTTAAACATTCCATATTTCGATTCCTTCGTGTGTGACTCTTTAACACCGTTTCCACAAAATGTCAGGCTTCGAAAAAGTTTTTTTGTTGCTAAAAGAGCTCTGAAACATGATATTTATTCCGCTACGTATCATTGGGACTAAACGGTGTGCTCTCAAAGCGATGTCATCAACTCATCCTCTCTCTGTGTTTGTATTTTAATTATCGATGGATGATGAACACTTGTTTCCCATATGCCCAGATGGGTAAATATTCACTAATCGCCCACAACAATAACAATGTCCCTTGTACAATGCAACTTGCTTACTTAAAAGAGAACTGGGAACTTTTATTCCTTCAGAGTCTTTCTTTAAAGTTGGTTATATATTACTCTTCTCCGTTCGTGGCAATTTCGTTTATGGTACTTTTTTTATTGAAATCATTTTTTTTTTTATTTCAATCGCAGTTTATAACTTTTGAAGATTTCTTTTGCAAAATAACCGGTAATTTATTTAAAATGCCGTGCAATATCTGAATGCAAAAGAATCTTTGAGTAATTTTGAAGAACTTCCCTCGGATGAGAAATCCGTTGCTTCTAATTAATAAGCACGCTTTCAACCATTGCTGAAGCTTTCGTGTGATGTTTTCCTTTGTTAAATCGTAATAACGGTGGTTTTTTCCTTCAAAATATACTAAATAAAGCCTTGAAATAATTATAAAAGCATCATGATCAAATTTAAAATGAATATATAATAATTGGAGGTAGGGTGAACCTTTAAATTAGTCCGTTCTCGCTTCAAGCGCTTGTTTGGCGATTTAGGCAGTACTTTGAAGCGCAGTTGTGAGCTTAATTTTGATTGAATATAATAAGTGTTGGTACTCATTTTATTCAGAATTTTAAGCTGTATTGTATTACAATGTTTCTGATAGCATATGGTGTTTTTGAGATATTGCTCGATTATTGAAAAAATTCCTATTTTCTGACTACAAATCTGCACGCAGCGGTTAACGCTCACCTAGCCGGAGGGGGGAAAACTTAGTATGTTCATTCCAGACCTAAACTGAAGGGATTAAAACAATTTCCAGCTTTCCCCTAATTAATTCCGAATTTAACTACCCAACCACTGGGCTATTAAGGACGATTATAGAGAAAAGAAGTTGTCTTGAATTTTCAAAGGTTATTTATTTTTCAGAACTTTTACTTTTATAAAATTCCATAACTGTTTTAAAATTGTGCAAACAAAATTACTTCAAACTTAACATATATAAAAGAAACGTTTATAAAATTCATAAATTTGCAAACATTTATAAAATTCCAAAACAACTTCAAAATTACTCAGAAACGTTTTTTCAAACTTTACAAGTGTGTTAATTATAGAAACTTTTATAACATTCATAAACTGTAAGAGTTATTAGACTTTCAAACATTTACAAAAGCCTAAATAAAACTAAATTAGTGCATGAGTGTTAATTAAGAAAAATTTAAAAACTCACTATTATAAAATAGAAAAATTAAATGTTAATATGAAATAAAAACAAAAAGATACTTACATCGGAAAATATCATTGATCAGTTCAACATCTTCTGACTCAGAAAATGCTTGAGAATCCATATTCAAAAGCGAATGGAACTTCTTAGCAAGACAAGATCTGAGAATGAAGGGATATGCAAACTGAACTATCGAGATTTTTAAACTCTTACATCAGTGATATCAAATTTAAGAATGTTCTTTCTTCTTTTTACATTCCGAAATATCAATTGCATTTGGATACATTCATAATTTTCTCAAACATTGAAAAAAAGTTACTCAAGAAGTTAGTATGCTTCAGTCTTTCATTTGTATGTTTCGAAACACGTCTTAGCTACATGGATCGATGTATTGCTTCCATGGACATTTATAATCTCGCTCATGATTTTGTATATGGCAACAGTCAATTGTATCCCTAAAGGTCTGACAGTTTTATTGAAAACTTGAATGCATTAGAACTATTTGAAATGTGTAAATTTCATCTCGGTGTCAATTTATAATCACTTTTTCTTAATAAACAAAATTTTTCTATAACATATGTCTTATTATTGAATATGCACACACACACACACAATTTTTTCTAAATAAAAAATATTATTTCAGAAAATCAATTCCTTTAAGGAATTAATTTACTTTCATATTATACTAGAAAAGTTCTTTCTCTTATCTTATCGTTAAACTTTTCTTCCTGTGAGGATATATATATATATATATATATAATCAGTGGAAGAACTTTCTCGTAAAATCTAGAAGGTTCATTATCTGTTTAAGAATTATATGAGTGATTGATAAGAATTATCTTAGAAATTAGTGCAACCGTTTGAATCTTATGACAGTTAAGTCTGACGATTGCACTTATCAATCGCATGACAGTTCAGTTTAACAGTTCAGACTTAACTGACATGAGATTCAATCGCTTATAGAACACTATATTCAAGCTAGCAAAGGTTTTGATTCTGAATTTAAGAAGATACAACAAAACAAACTTCTAGATGAAACAAAGCTTCTATGTTGTAGCTAGTTTGGACAGTTACGAGGATCTAAACAATTTTATTTCCAAATCCACTCAATTGATGTTGCAAGGTGGTTTTGAATTTAGAGACTGGGAGAGCACAGAATGCAAGACTGAACATGGTTGGGAAACTCCTGTTTTAGGGATGAAATGGAATCGCCAATTGGATTCTCTGAGAGTTGATATGAGCTGGATGAATAAATTAAGCCTTGAGAAGATAACGAAGAGAATTATGCTGTCAGCAGCTCATAAAGTTTTTGATCCAATTGGGTACACCGCCCCAGTTATGCTTTGCCCGAAGTTAATGTTGCAAAAGACATGGAAAATGTCCATAGGACGGGATATCGAAATTACCGGAAATCTTAGAAAGGAATTCTTACAGTGGTTTCAAGATCTAAAGATTCTAGAAGAAATTCATATTTCCAGATGGATAAATGTTACAGCAGAAAATTTGAAGCACTGCACATGCACAATTCATACTTTTTGTGACGCAAGCAAAGAGACTTATGCTGCTGTGGTATTTTTGAGATTAGAAGAAGAAGGTTCTGTTAAACTTCCTTTCTTGCTGCTAAATCTAGAATAGCTCCCTTAAGAGGTGGTACAATACCACGTATGGAACTGTTAGCTGCCTTGGTAGGAGCAAGACTAACAAATTCAGTTATTTAAGCATTGAATTGGAAAGAAGTAAAATGCTACTACTGGAGAGATTCTACTACTGTACTCGCATGGATATCTTGAGAGGAAAATTGGTCAGTATTTTTCCGAAATAGAGTACAGGAGATAATAAAACTGACTTCTCCTTTAGCATGGAATCATGTAGTTGGAGAACTAAATCCAGCAGACTTTCCATCTAGAGGCTGTACAGCAACACAACTTATGTCACTTAGATAGTGGAAGGGACCAAAATGGTTAAGAGAACTTCCCGACTTTTGGCGGCATGGAAATATCTTAAATTAAGATATTGATGAAGACGAGATAGAAAAGGAAAAGTTAAAATCTATGAAATCGTTGGCTAACACTGAAAATATTATCCTGTGCAAGAGAATTCATTCGTTCTTCTCTAAATACCAACAAATAGTACGTTTAGTAGGTTGGATGTTACGATTTAAACACAATTGTCTCTGCACAAAAGAAGAAAGAACGCGAGGAGAACTCACCTCTTCAGAATTTCATAAAGCGGAGTTGAAATTAGTTTTGATGATTCAACATGAATCTTTTGAAGGAGAAGACGACAAAAAATTAAAGGGTTTGGCTGTTTTTGTAGAGGAGGATAAAATCTTACGTGTAAAGACACAAATCGTTAATAGAAGAGACAAAGAAGACTTCCGAAAGCCAATGCTTCTACCCTCAAATCACGAAGTCTACTGAAGCTCATAGAACATTATCATAAGAAGAATTTACATTGCGGTCTTCAAATTTTGCAAATATCTTAAGGGAAAAATTTTGGATTTTAAATGGGAGGAAAACAATACACAAGGTCGTATCAAAGTGTGTAATTTGCAAGCGATTCTCTTCAAAGAGGCTAGAAGTTGATTCTGGTCCATTATCTGAAAATCGTGTTCGAGATGCCGCTGTTTTCCAAATCACAGGAGTAGATACAGCCGGACCGTTATTCTTCAGGGGCAATTAGAAAGTTTGGGTTCTACTCTTCACCTGCGCTGTTTACCGAGCTGTGCATCTAGAAATTATCACCAGTTTATCTACTGAAGTATTTTTAATGGGTTTCCGTAGGTTTGTCACAAGACGCGGAAGATGCTCAACTACTTATTGCGACAACGGCACCAATTTCGTTGGTGCTGCCAATCTACTACATGGCTTGGATTGTAATAAAATTATAAAACATGGTGCTATCAACGCCATCGAATGGAAATTTAACCCGCCAACAGCTACATAGTAGGGAGGTTGGTGGGAGAGACTAATTCGAATTTTGAAGGACCTCTTAAAGAGGATCTTAGGTCAAGCACAGCTACTTTACGAAGAAATGTTAACAATTCTGTGCGATTGTGAAGCGTTGATGAATTCCCGACCCCTTACTTACGTGTCTGAAAGCGATCAGCTAGTACCAATATCTCCTTCATCATTCCTACAAGATATCAAAGAATGGAGTACACCGGATATAGATGCTATAGACCATAACAGTCTAAATCGAAGAATAAAATACCGGCAAAATTTACAAAAGGACTTGCGGAACAGATTTAGAAACGAATATCTGTGACTTCTCGTGCAAAGAACAAAATGTAGAGATACGCGTAAACTTGCGGTTGGAGATTTTGTGTTAGTTGGCGCAGACAATTGCAAAAGAATCAACTAGCCACTGGGACGAGTAACAGATATTATTCCTGGGAAGGACGAGATTATTCGACAAAATACAAACGTCGCATTCGAAATTACTCCGTCCAGTTCAACGTGTGTATCCTTTAAAGATTTCATCTACTAGTGACTTTCTACCGCCAATGAGAGTAAACCACACAGTTGGTATAGACTCAGATGACAAGGAGACTTTTTCAGAATGTGAAAGGAAAGTTTCGAGGTCAGGAAGAGAGATAAAAGTTCCAGAGAAATTAGATTTGTAAAAATTATTATTTACTTTCCTGATATGTCTTTTTGTACTCTGTATTGTTTAGATTTATATCATTTATTATGTGAGATTGTATTTTGTTTTGAATTTATATTTATTGTTATGTATGTTGATTATGATACACAATCAACAGGTGGGAGGACGTTGGGTTCACACAATTAACAGCACTGGTAAAAGCACGCATCGCTGTATTTATATTTTAAGAGTTGTGAACCTGGCATTCTCTACTGAAGTTTGTGTTCCGATGTAAAAAATTCTAAAAAGATTGCATTTTGTGAAATCTCAAAGAACACTTTTCTAAAATAAAATGTCCGTAATGTTTTGTGAAAGAGTTATTTTTTTTATTTGAATCTACTTTCTGCTGAGTCAGGGACTCAAAAGTATGTTTGTTTTAACTCTTGTGCATTAATATCTTGAACTTTTTTAGAAGGTGGAACGATTAAATTTAGCAGAGATTTCGGTGAAATCTTGGTTTGCTCCAACCTATACAATAGTGCTGTTTCTTTCGCATCGATGTAAACGAAAGTAGTTGACCATACGTATTCAAAGTTCACGGTCAGATACGTCATCGCATCAGTCCCATTCAATCAGTGAATGGCCAAGCTCCTCAGTATGTCCGACTCTACATGATCAATAGTACTCAGGCTACTAAAATTCGAGTAAATCATCCAGCTAATGAGCAATGCAATTTACGAATCGCTTCTTTAGACAGCGCAATCGATTGTCTGACACATACCGCATGCTTCGAGAGGTTGAATCGCGAGTAATCGCAGAATCAAACGAAGCAGGTGGGGATGTTCCCGCCGTGAACATGGTCTTTAGGTGCGATCGACATTCAGACCAGCGAAGGTACAATGCACTGACAGCCAACGAGATAGCAATGGTTTTTGTGAACAGCGATGGAGAACCTCCAATCGAAAGGAACATTCACGTGTATCCATTGAATCCCGAAAATCCACAATAACCATTTATTATTATATACAGCCTCAGCCCGAATTTAGATCCGATGGCTTATCCCATTTATTTTCCTTATGGCGAACCTGGTTGGAAACCCAACTGGCGTTGTGAGTCTTACCAAGGAGCACAAGGAAATCAAAGCAGAGTAAACGTAACAATGCTTCAGTACAAATCAGCGTTAACAGCTGTGATATACGACTTCAATCCAATTATTAGTGCGGGGAAACTTACACAGCAATGGATTGTCGATTCGTACCTCCAGGTAGAAGCAAATAACTTGAATTTCATCAGAACGCATCAACAACAGTTACGAACTGAGCTCTACCAAAGACTTGCGGACCGGAATTCCAGTAATCCTGTCCTCATCATTTGAAGGATCACCGCGAAACATGAGAGAACGGTGCCAAATCCATCTTCGCCAAATACGGTGCACCGGATCTTTTCACAACATTTACGGCTAATCCAAAATTTCCAGAAATCACGGAAAATTTACGACCATCCGAATATACACAACTGACCGTCCTGATTTGTTGGCGCGAGTTTTCAATTTAAAGTTGAAATCACGCATGGACGATCCGACAGTTCATGGCGCATTGGGAAAATCAATAGCCCAGGTGTACGCAATAGAATTTCAAAACCACGGATTACCACATGCACACATTTTAATTGTTCTATTGGCGGCTGACAAGTTTTCAACATCTGAGCATATAGATAAATTTGTGCGTGCTGAGATTCCATCATCGATTGAAAATCTGCGACTGCATGAAATTGTAACAAAATGCTTAATGCATGGCCCATGTGGCATTTACAATCCTGGAGCACCTTGCATGGAAGTGGGCCAATGCAAGAAAATGTTTCCCAAAGAATTTAGAACTGAAACTACAATGAATGTGAGTGTCTACCCTTTGTATCGCAGATGCCCAAGTGACACAACATTTGTGCGAGGAAGAGAAATGGATAACAGATTCGTTGTCCCTTACAATCCTTACCTGCTGCTGAAATATAACGCGCACATCAACATCGAAGTTTGCACCTCTCTGCGTGCGGTGAAATATATTTATAAATATATTTACAAAAGATTTGACTGCGCCAACATGGTTTTGTCTGTAGAACAGGTCCAATCAAATCAGATTGTAAACTACATTGACGCACGGTATGTCAGAATGTGGCGATTGCTTGGGTCACATATGCACGACCGATCGCATGCAGTGATGAGACTGCCTGTTCATCACTCAAACTAGAAACGCGTCACGTTTAAGGACGGCCACGAAGAGGAAGCCTTGGAGGCTGCAAGATCAAGACAAACGATGTTCGAGTCATGGTTCCAGTTAAATGAAAGCGATCCTGATGCTCAAACATTATTGAATACTGACACTCCATACAATTACGTATACGATCGTAATAACTGGAAAAGGCGAAAGAGAGGAGGTAACAAAATAGTCGCGAGAATGTACGTATTGAATGTCAAAGACGCTAAACGATTCTACCTACGCATGCTGTTACTTTATGTTCCTGGTGCTGTTTCTTCGAATGGTTGACAACGTCATTTATGACACTTTCAAGCAAGCAGCTTTTCACCGTCACTTGCTGAATTCAGATGAAGAGTGGGATCATTGCTTACACCTATCAAATGCCAAAGCAACTACGTCAGACCTTCGCCTTTATTCTGTGCTTCTGTAACCTGACTCATGTACTCGAGCTGTGGAACAAATACTCGATCGATATGTCTCTCGATTATTTGCGCAACAACATCGAAGCAGCTTCTTGGATTTAAGTTACCAGTTCCTCTTCTCGACATATCAGTTTCGTCAATGAGATCAACATCTCCGGAAGCAGATTATCTGCGTCAAGCAGTGCTCATCATTATTGCTGAAATTACGATGCTCACAAAAGACGGTCTTCGTTGTATTGGCTCTCTTTTGCGAGATTTGATGAATAACGATAAGCCTTTCGGAGGCAAAGTTATAATAATCGGAGGCGACTTCAGACAGACACTTCCAGTTGTTCCAAGAGGTACACTAGCAGTTGTCATCGAAAGTTGAATAAAATCAAGCCCGCTTTGGTGCAAGTTCACTCACCTGCCACTCACAACAAATATTCGTTGTGCAGGACAAACAGAGCACAACATGTGGCTATTGAACATCGGATCAGGCAATCTTCCTGAAATTTCAGGATTACCGTGCGATTCCATCGAAATACCTCAGAAAATGATAGTAGAAGAAAACCTGATTGAAGCCATTTACAGCGAAAACTTGAACGGCATGGAAGTCGAACAACTAGCAAAGCGTGTCATTTTGCGTTGTTTCACAAAGCGTTGTTTTCTTGCCAAGAATTGAATTAGCCCCCAGTGACGTGAATCTACCATTCGTCCTCAAGCGCCGCCAGTTCCCGTTAATTCCAGCTTACGCGATGACTATCAACAAATCGCAGGAGAAAACTTTCGATCAGGTTGGAATTTACTTCGATGAGCCTGTCTTTTCACATGGACAGCTCTATGTTGCACTTTCAAGGTCTAGGAACCCCAATCACGTTAAAAATTACACAAAGAAATCTGAAGTACAAGGAAAATTGTTAAACAACGAAATATACTTCACACGGAATGTTGTTTACCAAGAGGTTTTTCGAATAAATGAATATGTAAATAAAAAAAGAATTTCCTGTCCTGAATATGTTTATTTTATTAGTTTTCAATCAATGTTAAACATTTCTCTCGCATATACAATTATATGAACATATCAAATTTGACGGGAAATCTCTCGAAAGAAGAGGCAATTTGCACCCGTCAAACCATGACGGGTGATTTTCTAGTTATTTATATACCCCTATTAGCACAAGATGCACTACGATATTCATACAATATCTTGACGATGTTTGGCGGCATTCAGAATATCGTAGGAACATCGTGAAGATATGATAAAATATCTTGTGCAAATAGGGGCATTTTCCATGAAAAGGGATATACTCATACAATAATTGATCGCCTGAGGGCCATGTTTGTTTGTAGACTTTGCATTGATTGAAAGATAATATTTTTATTATGGATTCTTCTGAAAATAATTGTAAATATTTTGGATTAGGGACATGCTTTGGTCAGGCTCTGCGTAGCGATGCGTTCTCGCTGGCTTGGTAAGGAAGTTTGGAAAGTAGAGTGTGAACCTTAATGTTGTTCGAATGATTTGACTGGAGTTTGGAATTCAGAAAGTCCATCTTTAATGATTTATTAGGTGGAAAATTAACTGTTAATCAAATAATCACGCACTTGTTCTGAATTCCTGATTAGCTCAAAATATTGCACGATATCTCCCCGACATTGGTCTATATTCTGAATGTCGCACAATATCGTGAAGATATCGCAGCAATATTTTGGGATATTTTGTGCATATTTGAGTATGTGAATTGTCTGTATCCGTATCAAATTGTGCCAGTCTCTGAAGAAATTTCTCATATGAGTGAACAAGTATCAACTTAAGATGATTGCAATCAATTAATTGATGGTGAAACGAGTTTGTTTCATAATACCAAGAAACAAAAGATTTCAGCCCAGTGAAAGAATAGGAAAAAATATGGAAACTATGAACGATAGTTCTTGGGCGACAATAGTTCAATCGTCTTATAAAATCATGATTTCGTGCATATGGACGAGTTTTCTGGTTTGTTTACATGCATTAGAAACCTTGATTTTATCTGCTTGTATGTTGGACTTCCGCTTTGAAGATTCCATTGATTTTTAGTGCACCGTGCTCCGCCATCCTATTCTGATGTATATAAGTCAGTATCCACCTCCGGACATAGGGAATTCTTTTTGTCTAGCTGTTAAGATGCTCGACTCGGGACCCAAAGGTCCCAGGTTTTAAACTACGCACTACCACAGTGGTGACTACCAGACGAAGTACACGCAACACCACTTTCAGTCCCACTACTAGATGGCAGCACCAAAAATCGCATCAATTCCATCTTCTGCTACATCCGACGGATGGCAGCACTACAACTCCTACAGCAACGCAGCTCTCCCAATTCAAAGTCTATGACACATTTCATAGCACAACGTCTGTAACGCGTTTCACAGCAGTACAAAGTCTATGACGCATTTTCATAGCACAAAACCTGCACGTGCCTGCGCACAAACAATCGGGGCAGCAATCTGCGCATATGCACGCAGCACACGGAAGTGCAATTATCGCTTCCTTTACATTCAGGTAATATCAAATAAGCTGAGGGTTGCTCCTGTAGTGCACTGTGCTCCGCCATCCTATTCTGATGTATATAAGTCAGTATCCACCTCCGGACCTAGGGAATTCCTTTTGCCTGGTGGTTAAAATGCTCGACTCGGGACCCGAAGGTCCCACCCAGATAGCAAAGAAGTTTGCGGAAAGGTTGCCATTTCACTTTCCATAGGCTGTCCGCGAAAGAATTTCCGCACAAACCGTTTCGGAAACCATTGCCGCAAAAATTGACGTAGGAAAGCTTTTTATGAACCACTTGTCCCATCGTGGGTAGCTCCGTCCGATATAGTGGTTATTGCGTTTGCCTTTCAACTCTAAGGACGCGAGTTCGATCCCCGGCTCGGAGGAATGTGAAATTTTGTCACAATCTACAACGGAATCGTACAAGTAAGTTCAATTAAAAATTAGATTAATCAAATTAATAATTAAGCTTTGATTAATTAAAATTCCTAATTAATCTACTTAATTGACATTCCAGATAACTCTAAGTTGGACTAAGATGACGTCAGAAGAAGGAGAATAGAAAAAGGGAGTTGGCCCCCTCTGTAGAAGTTCAGCTTTGAAGAGGGGGTGAAAAAAGTGGGGAGGGTTGAACCCATCTGTAGGAGAACGGCTTCGGAGGCAGGAAGGGGGATTCTATTTTGTCCACCGAAGGAGGGCTCTTAACAACCTTTTGAAAGGCCTGAAACAAACTTGTAATAGAAGCTTGGGGAAATCTTACTAAAATCCTTACACGAAACCTTGTTTCTTGTTGACTACCGAACCTTTCCGTACCTTACCGAAAGGTTCAACCTTTGTCATGGAAACCTTTGCAACAACCCTTTACCCTTGCTGACGACAAGGTTTCCAAAACCTTCTAGACAAGCTTTCTTTGCTATCTGGGCAGGTTCTAAACTACTCACTGACACAGACTTAGCATCACACCGGAATTACGCAGTAGGGATGTATAATCTACGTGTTTTTCATTAACAAATATTTTTGCTATTGCTATTTTTAAATATCTATTCCAAATAACTATTATTTCAATCACACTTTTAATTTCAAAAAGTCTTATTAAGTTTAAGTAAAGTGTGCTAAAAAATTCAATTTAAAAAACTGTCATTACTTCTACTTATTGTTAATACTTTCTATTAAGTTTTAATGTTTAGTTCTTTGTATTGTCAACAGATGGCGCCAGCAAAAATTCTTGTAGGAAGAGATGTTGGAACTTGAATTCACGGGTCACAAATCAATAGTGATCAATCACAGAAGTCAACCTTCGATGTCACAGTCGCAGTTTTCGGTGTGATCATATTATGGGATCTTCACCGCGACTATTATTTTTTTATACAATTACCGTGATTCTACCGTGATTACCAAGAGAAAAACGAATACTTGCTCCTTCCCAGATAGCAATTTTAGTTTGCAGCAAGCTTGCCACAAATTTGTCATGACAAGAGTGCAAGCTTGCAGCAAGTTAACGAAAGCTCCGAAGTCATCATGAAACGAACTTGCAGCAAGCTTGCCATGCAAACTTATTGCAAATTATAGCAAAAACAGAGTACGAAACACAACCCGGGATAGAACTCGCGACCTCCCGGTTCCGAAGCGGAGACGCTAACCATTGAGCCAGTTGAACTCCGAGAGGAGAAGATAGATTTCGCTAATACATCGTTCGATTCGATTCGTATACGATTTATTTTTAACTATTTTCTGGATTTCATTAATTTTTTTGAGTTGAGAATATGATTTGAAGTCAAAGAGAGAGCGATTTTCGCTAATAACTACGTTTTGCTAGTGGAATGAATTTTGAAATTAGAGTTCAAAAGTAATTACTTTAAAATGGGACAAAATATCTAGTTATTATTGTTCAACAAACACTGACTGTTTTTTAGATTTAATTTTGTTTATAAACGTTAAAATTTCAACATTAAGAAAAAGGCGATATAGTTTTCTTTAAAGTGAGAGTGATATATTTAGTAAAAAGATGGAAAATGTTTCAAATTTTTTTTTTTATAAAAAAGTTATTTTTTTCACAAATTATCATTGGTTTATTGAATTAATAAAAAAGAATTACGGTCTAGGAGATGCTATTAAAAATCGGATGTTTTTTAAAACAGAGACAAAGATAATTATCTCTTTATTGTGCTATCTTTGCAGGAAGCTTGTTTTGCAAAATTGCAGCAAGTTTGATTTGCAAAGGAGGTGGCGCTATTTGTCACATCGAACTTGCTACAAGTTCGATTCACGTTTGACGCGTCAAATTTTGCCATGACAAGTCAAAATCAAACTTGCTGCAAACTTACGTGTTATCTGGGTTTCAGTTCCCGACGAAGCTTCGAATTACAAAAAGCGACTTTATCATTTGAGAACGCATATCACAACAGGAGGGGTGATTAACAGAAAGACTTCTTGCGATACCGCGATAGGGGGGAAAGTGCGAAATGTGATATAATACGAGATAAGGTGGGGTAGGGTGATCTGCGCGGTGAAGAGTGACCTGCTTATCTGGAAGGTCACAGGTGAAGACTTTTCTCCCGGGTGGGTTCTGATGATCTGTGTGGGGAGGTAGTTCATGCTTTTAAAGGCGACATCTGTTGACAGTATATAGAAATAAAAAAATAGAACCTCGCAAAATTATATTAAAAAGGAATTAAAATAATAAACGCTTTGCGCACATTTTATACAAATGACTAAATCACATCTTTTTGACAGTAAAATTCATCACTGGTATTTATGATTTTTTAAAATATTGCATAGAAAGTAACAGTTCGTCAAATATTCGCCATCCCTATTACGCAGTACAGGCGCTTAAATGTAAACTAACAAAGCAGAAAACTCATCCATTTCAGAAAATATGTTTCGGATTCGCTTTCAAAAAAGTAGACTTGTAAAATTGACATTAAAAGCATATTATGTAGTGTTTAGTAGTTTTATTGAAATACCGCAGCTGAATTTAAAATCTTTTTTCAAATAAAATGTTTCTTAAAGACGGTTCCATGCATATTTTTAAAAAAAGTATCCAGGAAATTGAATTCAGGAAGTTGGTCATGTGAGAATCCAGAGACACCATTTGTGTGATTTCCTATTTAAATACCCATTGTATTATCCCTACATTCCACATGAGTTCTGCAACAAACAGTAAGATGCTGTTTTTTGTATTAAAATGCATGGAAAATCATAATTTCTGAAATAAATATTTAGAAACGGCTTGCGTAACTCCGTCCTTCGCCAACATTCTCATTAAAAATTTTATGGCTTCAAAAAAAACACTTTCACAATCCTGAATGTAGCGAAAGGAATGAGTCATTCACAAACAAATTTACGCATGCGCGTGCTGCAATTGACAGTGATCGTGACACCTTGAGTTTTGTGTATTACGGAGAAGGAACATTAAATTGATCAAAAATGGCTTTAAAAAATGTTGTGGGAGCAAGTAAGTAGTGATATAAACAAAAATGCATCTCTTGTTGTTAAGATAATTATAAAATTCGAAATATTTTCTCATTCCTTTGTTAAAAAAAATCTTTCTTTCAATACTACTTCATCCGTATGAAATTTGAAAGGGGTGTGTTTACAAGATACATTATATTTTTTCCTTGTATATTTTTTGCTTCTGAGGGATGAGATTTCATAGTTATCGAAAGGTAATGAAATAATTGTTCATATATGTTATAAAATAATAATATTTTCGTATTTTTCGCCTAGAAATTATGAATGATGTGATCCGATCTGTAAAAAAGAAGGGTGACTGGAAAGTTCTTGTAGTAGATAAACTAGGAATGAGAATGATCTCAGCATGTTGTAAAATGCATAGAATCGCCCAAGAGGGCATTACAAGTAAGAATAAATCTGACTTTTATTAATTTTTTGTCTCAAATGCTGTATAGTATGCTTGTAGCTTCAATGCTTTGTATTTTCAACTGTTATCTTAAGAGAACTGAAACAGTGCGTTCCTTTTGATGTAATATTTTTAGAAAATATGAACATCTACATTATTTAAAAATTGGTATTTATGGAAAGTTATAATTAGGTAGAATCCTGTAATATATTATTTTTATTTCAATCAGTGGTGGAGGATAAAAACAATTGTTTCTTTTAATATCTGTGAAATAAATAATTGTGATATCTGTATTTGTATGCCATTTAAAGTTATTTTGGCGATTTCACTTTTTAAATCCCAATCTACTTCAAATCATATAAATTAGAAATATTAATTTAAATGTCTGATTAAAATATTTTATCAACCACTTTTTTCTATTTCAAGTTGTAATTATCTAAATATTACTCTATATATTAAATAAGAATTTTTTTGAAGCTGAGTTACATTGATTAGATAGTTTGATTTATATCCAGTAGAAGAATCAGGAAGATTTTCTTAATTACTTTTCAATCCGAAATTGCAGAGTTTTTTGTAGTTTTCGATATCATGTATAACCTAATAATAATAAGGCAGTAATATTGTAGGTAAGTGCTATAGGCAATTGCTAATTTTATTACAAGTGCTTGTTATAAATTTTTGTCTTAAATTAATAGGCTCAGTTTTAATGTAGTTTGTGTAGTAGAAAATGCTGCACAAAAATGATTAATTGTTGGTATTTGTAGAAATCTGACATTGCTACACAATGGGTTTTCAGATTTGGTGAACTACTAAACAAACATTTTTACATATTTAAAAGCTCATTTTACCAACATATGAAATATGGGTAATAAAATGTGTTGATTACAGTGGCGAATCCTGGATTTGGGTCTGGGAGGGGCTGAGGTCATAAAAATTTTGTATCGTCGTGACGGATCTCAAACCTCGTGGCTTATGTAAGCCAAAACACTAACTTTACAGTCTTTACTCACCTGATAATAAGAATAATAAAAAACACTACAATACTTTCGATAATTTGATAAAAAATGCAATGAACTAACTAGCCAAAAAATGTCTTTGACCGCGTCAACGCTACAAGTGCAACTGGAATGACTAGAAAAGTAAGAAAATTTTCGAGCCTGTCAAGCCAGAAAGCAATGTTTTCATGTTTTTATTACTTTTTTTAAAGGGGAAATTAAGAACAAACAGTTCAAGTGATTTTAAATAAAATCGAGATTTCTGGCTTAGCTCGGGGGGGGGGGGGGGCGGCAGCCCGATGGCACCCCCTGGATTCGCCACTGGTTGATTGTGATCATTTATAAAGCATAAATTATATTTAAGTATTTTTTAATTATACCCTCATGCCATGCATGCATTATGCAAGCACTTTATAAATTTAACTTTGTTTCTCAATCTGTTACTATTATAGAGTCCATTGTGTTTTCAAAGAAGTGTATTTTTGAAAAACAGTGATGCTATTGTTATGTTATAATGAAGTGTACAGAATATTCATAGTAGTGAAATAATTCATTAAAACCTTTTTATTGCATTAATTTTACATTATTGTAACTATATTGTATTTTAACCATATATTTAATTTTCAAATAATTTTCCAACAGTTGTAGAAGATATCGAAAAAATTCGAGAACCCCTACCCAATATGGAAGCAATATATTTGATAACCCCTACTGATAAGGTATTTTTCTTTTATTTGGTATTCATGGTAATAAAAAATAAGATTCATGTAGCTTTTGAGAAAATTTGTATAATTTTGTGAGAAAAAAATTAAATAACGTTTGATATACAAGTTTATTTTCTTTGTATTTTGTGTGTATTAATGGGTAGAAACAAATTCTGTAATATTATTTCGAAGTAATATCATTATTCTGTAATGTAATTAATTGGCAGACATTTATATGTTGAATAATTATATATTGTCCGCAGTGTAATTTTTAAAGAAGTGAAATAGATGGGTTATTTTGAATGAATATAAATTTTAAGTTTTTCATGTGTAACATTGTTTTTTTATATAGTAAACTTTATGAAGATGTTGAATTTATGCATACATATTTTTGGATGATTCATGTTATTAAATTGGGTTCATAGAATTTTATCCAAACTTTATTTTCTCGAAATCTGTAAAAATAACTTTTTTGATATTTAAGAAAATGCAAAGTAATAATTAATGCCATGTTGCCTGTAAAATTACTTTTATATGGCATTACGTATTTGGTTTTATGAGGAAGCAGAATTTAATATAGAAAAATTTTATCTGTGTTAGTTTGTAGCTTTCTGACTTGTTGTGAAACTAGTTTTAATCAGGTCGGTTTATCTGCCAATGTTGCCTTTGCACATTGCAACCTTCTATTTAAAATATAGGAAATGGCATTTGAATTTGGCCTGATAATTGTTTAGTTTTTCCAATCTCTTACAAACTTAAAATGATAAAAAATATTACCAAGATCAGTATTTGCAATTTAGATTTGACTTGGCTTTCTTTACAGTAATTTCAACCATCTTCTTAGCAACCATTAAAATGATGAAAGTTACATTGAAAGGTTTTAAAAAATGTTTTAAAGATGCTTTTCTTTAAAGTCTTATAAGCTTTATGGTGTAGTATTTTAAGTAGTGGATTTTTTTTTATGTTACTTTTTTGTTTTTGTTTTGCTGTTTCATGTGAAATGGCATTACGAGTTAAATTTTTGTTACCATTTCTGTACCTTTTCATATTTGATTGTTAATTGATTTCCCTTTAAATTTATACTAGAGGCTCTCCACATACACTGAATCCTCTGAAATTTTTTCAGACTTGTCCAGACTAGGATGCATGTTCTAATGTCTTCTCTGTAGACTTCTTTCACAAAGGATCTAAAACATACGGAACTTCTTGATGGCCATGTATCTAAATCCAAGTCCTGCTTAAATGGCAGTAGGAAAAATAATCAAATTGTCAATTTTCTAAATTTATTTAACCTAATATACAATAGCTATATTAAATAAAGTCCATCAGATGTTGGGAAAACAAACATGTTACTGCTTTGGACCCAACAGATAAATGTTTCTCTCATGTTTATCCTGTCATTTGTATGTCCTAAAAATATTGTCATTGGTTGAAATAAGTACTATCTTTTTCATTTTTTAGCAAGAGTTTTTGTTGATAACAATGCATACAGACCTGATCAATATTTTGCATTTAAATAGACTTTCATCCTTTCATTCCACATGATTTTGTTGTTTCCTCTGCTTGTTGTAGGCTTTGTAGAAGAGATGTTGATTGCAGAAATAATATACAAGATTTTGAAATATTAATTTAAAAAGGGACTAGCTTAAATGAAAGTTCAAATCCAGTTTTAAGAAAATTACTTCTTGAATTGACCAGTTCTGATTTAATGCAAGTGGATTATGCTCCTATCTCAGCAACTTGAAAGACGCTTACATGATTATATTTGATAAAATAGAGTAAAATAAATTTTGATGTTGGAGGTGAAAAATCGAAGAAAGAACCAATAGGCACCTATAGCTTCTATGTATACTGTTTAATGTTGATAAGAAATTGGAGGAAAAATTTTTCTCTTAACTTTCTTCTTAGTCTTTTAATTTTGTATTTAAATTCTTAGTTATTATAATGCATAAATTAGTTTTAAGTTTTTATTTTATCTCTCAACTTTTTTTTCTTTTCTCTAGTATGGCACCTTCTTTTTCAGATATATATTGTTGTTTTGATTCATTTTAAAGTCCATAGACTGGTTGAGATTTTTAAGGATGTCTCATCATTTTGAATTACAATTTTAGCTTATAAGCTAAAAAATTATTGGGTGCACATATTGCACAGGCAAATCAGTTGATTAAGAAAGCAAGAACGATTGAAAGAAAAGTGTATGGTAAATTGTAGTAAAATTTGCCAGTAAGCATTGAATCCCAATAACCAGCTATTACCCTGTGATCAAACTTTGTTCCATTACTTTAACTGATGTTGTAACAAATGAAGTTTATATGATTTTTCTAAAGGTATTGTGTATAGTTTTATAGCAGCAATGTGTAATTTTTAAAATTTTCGATTCAGAAAATTCTTGATAACTTATGGCAATAAGTGGTTACTGCTTTATTTTTCCATGCTCTGCATTTAATACTGTAAAAATAAAAATTTAATTTTTGGGAATTTATTGATTTCACTTTTAGATATTGTTTGATGCCTAATTTTTTTTTACTTTATTTAGTCTGTGGAACGTTTGATGAGGGATTTCCAAGTCAATAGAAATATGTATAGGTCTGCTCATGTATTTTTCACTGAGGGTGAGTTTTGGTTTTAAACATTTTTCGAATCAATAGATTTTGTTTTTGAGATATGTTTCAGTTTATTTAATATATATATATATATATATATTTCTTTTTAGCGTGTGGAGATGAGTTATTTAACGAGTTGTGCAAATCTCCTTGTGCAAAGTACATAAAGACCTTGAAAGAGATTAATATTGCCTTCCTTCCCTATGAATCTCAGGTATAAATTTTATTTTTGACTGCTTTTCTGGTTCATATTGCATTTTGAATATTTAATTAAAAACAAGTGGTATTTTGAAAGTTTTGTTTATATACTATAGTCTTTCATAAAATAATTACTGTTTAACACCATAAAGAAAATTAGCTGTGTTCTTCCAATTGACCATATGGTTCTGTATTTTTTGCATTCTTTGTTTTGTGTATTAAAGTATTTTTGTAATTTTCTGTTTCTTTTGGCAATGCATTGTTTAATTGCTGGCACAAATTTTGTAATATAGTTTTATGGCAGCAATGTGTAATTTAAAAATTTTCTACTGGGAAATTTTTGATAAATTATGAACTCAAATTAAAATTTTTTTATGAAACTTGGAAGTATGAATTTACAGGGTGCGGCAAAAAAAACCCAGACAAATAATTTTAATATTACTTTATTCAAAATAAATAAACAAATAATAATAAGAGTAGACTTTTACTAATAAATAAATTTAATTATTTTCAAAGTGGCCGCCTTTTGCAGCGATTCAGAGGCGCAAATGCTTTTTGAAATTTTCGGCAAAAGGTCGCAAGTCTTCTACCTTTAATCTATCCCATCCCCACCGAATCGATTGTTTTAGAGAGTCCAAACTTTTGTATGGTTTAGTGCTGGCCCTAGACTCCAAAATGGACCATACACTGTAATCCATGAGATTAAGATCTGGCGAGTAGGGTGGCCATTCTGCCGATGATATTGTGTCCGAAAAATGCGCTGTGCACCACTCTTGTGTCTTTTTGCCCTTATGAGCTGGTGCAGAGTCTTGTTGAAACGTCCAGTTTACATTGCTGAAGTGCTTTTTGGCCCATGGAAGTGCAACAACTTCTAGAATGTCCCGGCAGTGCACTTTGTGATTTATTTTAGCGCCCTCATCCACAAAAACCAGAGGTTTTTTGCCGCTTGCGTAAATTCTGCCTCAGACCATGACTGACTTTGAATGTCGGTGATGTTCAACAATTGCTGAGGTGCTTGGAGCGTCTACGGACCAGATCCTATCGTTCTTGGAGTTGTGAGCTTGTTGGACAGTAAAGAGCTTCTCATGAGTGAAAAGGCATCTCTCCTAGTGCTGACTTGCGGCCCGTCTCAAAAGTTTTCGGCATCTTTGGAGCCGCATGAGTTTTTTTTTTTTTTTTTTTTCCATTGAGAAGCTGAACTTTTTGGAACTTGTAAGGCTTCAGTCCAAACTCTGTTTTTGCCATTTGCGACACTGATTGGTCATTTATTCCTATGTCACAAGTGATCTTTCTCATAGAAACCCTCGGATTATGTTGAATTCGCTTTTTGATGGCCTTACGATTTCTTGGAAGTGTTCACCGTATGTTTTCATCCACTTCCTGGATGTCGACCATCATTGCGAAGCTTTTGGAAATGGCAGATTGCATCAGACACTGTTTGCCGAGGCACATTAAGCAAGCGAACAATTTTACACTGTGGAACGATTTTACACTGTGGAACGATTTTACACTGTGGAACGATTTTACACTTGAACACAACTCTGAAGTAGCAGATCTTTTGCTTGGCATTGTAAAAATGCCAAAAAACAATACATAAACTAAGAGATATATTATAAAATATTTTATAATTAAGGTGGTAGACAAAAACAAATGCACACAAATTAAAAAGAAATTAGTTAACTTCTATTCTATGATGCACTAACTTTGTCCGAGTTTTTTTGCCGCACCCTGTATAATTGCAAATTTAAATGTTTTCCATAACTGTAAGTATACTTTCGTGAAAAAAGCTTATAACTCTGATTTCAGTTTAAAGTAATTTGTATAAGGATTAATCTTGCTGTAACTGCCTTTCATTTCTTAGTGGTTGTTCTGATAAAAAAATTGACAAATTATTTCATGAAACTGGCAGCGATACTGAAATACAACATTTGAATGTGTATAATGAATTTAGATATTCTTTTTTTTACTTAAAGCTCAAAACTTTTATGTTTACCTAAAGTATCAAATGGAATACTTAGATAATGTGCATTTTTTAAAATTATATAACATTCAAATATTTTTTTGTTTGAAATTGTAAAAATATGCAGGAACAGTATTATTTTAAGTTACATAGCAATTTCATTATGTGTTTGATGTTAATGAATGTTACTTGTTGTGCTTTGTCGATATTGAAGAATAAGTGAATTTATATTTAATAGACTTATTAATTATTTGTCATTGTTTTTCTGACGGGAATATTTTGTTTATATATTTCATTTATTATTTTTATTTAGTTAATTAGCTTCTCTTCTCTTTGTAATAAATATGCTGCGAAATTTCTGTGTCTTTCGTTAGAATAATTTGAGCATTATTTTCTCTCAACTGTTTAGTGATCTTTACAGTTTTTAAACAATTGACTATTAATAGTATATTTCAAATAATTTATAATTTTAAAACTCGGTGCTTCTCAGACTTATAAATTTTATTTTAAATGTGTTAGATATTTTCTTTGGATTATCCTGAAACCTTTCAAATGTACTTCAACCCTTCAAAGTCCTCGCAAACTGCTAATTTAGAGCGCATTGCGGAACAGATAGCGACTGTTTGTGCAACTTTAGGCGAATATCCTAATATAAGATACCGATAGTAAGTAAATTAATATTTTTACACTTTTGTTTGAAAAAGAATTTGATGCTTGATTTATTTTATATGTATGTGCTTATGAAAAAAAATGACTAACTTGCCATTTTATTTCAGTGACTTTGATCGAAATGTTGAACTCGCACAGTTAATTCAACAAAAGCTAGATGCTTACAAGGCTGATGAACCAACAATGGGAGAAGTATGATCACTTTCTTGTTTAAAAGTACAACAAAAATTTCCAGATCACATTTTACTATACTTTACCTTTACGTATTTTTACCTTTTTTTTGGGGGGGGGGGCTGACTATTTTCAAGCTATCCTCTTTAAATAGAGTATAGCAAATATGCTTATTATAAATTTATTTCATAAATTTATCACTTGAGAAAACAAGAATATAATAAGTTTAAGAAAATTAATAATACAAGGATGTTAAACATGTATTTTGTCACATATTACAGGCTTATAAAAATAGAAGTAACAAGAATAGTTCAGAATTTTTGTGCGTGCTGAATATATTTTATAGTAAATTTAATGTCTTAAAAGGGTTTTGTTTACAGATTCATTAAAATTTCAGTGAACTACCTAGAGAACACAAAACTTTAAGATAATAGAGAGATTAATATTTTTATGCATATAGTTATATGGCAGGGAAGAACAGCTGCGTTTAGAAATAAACTATAAAAAATTTTTAGCATTTTTAATTTCGAAATTAAAGTAAACTGTATATTATTTCAAAATTGTGTGTATAAAGAAATAAACATTTCATTAAGAAACCTACTCCATATGTAAAAAAATAAACAGCATCTTTGCACCTTAGTTTTTAATAATTGAAGAGGCATTTGGCTGTAGTGTATTATTTATTATCAACTATTTGTTGTATTGTATATTTTATGTATAACTAGCTGCCTTTGGCGGCCAGCTTGTTAGCTGGGAATAAAATGTCAATTGAATCTTGAATAATTTTATTTTCATGTTTCCCTTAGCAACTTAACAGCATATTTAACCCATGTTCTTTTCATGGCTTTGCACCTGTTCTGTTCATCGTTTACATCAATGTCCCTAATGAAGTTGAATAACTGAGCATGTCATGTAACATCTAATTGCAAGTCGTCAGTGCCATCTCTGCTTTTTTATTCCTCTTGCAAAGTATGCCTTTGATTTCAACATTAAAATGGTGCAACACATTTAATCGCCAGCAATATGTTTGTGAAATTAAAACATGCTGAAAAAAAGAATGAAAACGTGGCAACCATAATCATTCATCTTACTAGATATATTTCTTCATATACCTAATATCTTGGAGAGCTTGGTTTACAAATTCCACAAAACATTTGATGAATTAAAATATGAAAGCAAAATGTATTAGGATATTATCTTAGCTTTCAAGAATGAAAGAGAAACATGCATTTAAATATTTATTTAAACAATGAAAACAGTTTGAATTGCATTGTAACAATTAAAAGTATTGTTGTAAATTATGCCAAATGATATTTTTAAAAGGTTATTAAAATTAGAGAAAACATTTTACGGCAACTTAATTGATATCAATGAAAAGGCAATTTCTTGCTCTTTCAGTTGACGTAAAAATAATTTTTGTGTTGTAATCTGTTCGGAAGTTGTTAAGGAAAACACCAAAATTTCGCTTATTTTTTAATGAATTAATATCCTAATTAAAATTTCAAAAAAAAGGGCTCCGAGGTGCACATTCCCACCCTCCAAAGAGTGTTTGTGCCAAATTCCGTGGCTCTAAGTCCAGTGGTCTGCCCTGTAGAGTGCCAACACACACATTCTCCTTTATTATTAGTAGAGATAATTATTCATTTCTTCTTAGGGTCCTGAAAAAATCAGATCTCAGCTTCTGATATTGGACAGAGGCTTTGATTGTGTGTCACCTCTTCTGCACGAGTTGACCTTCCAAGCTATGGCGTATGATCTTTTGCCTATACAAAATGATGTGTATAAATTTGAATCATCTACTGGGCCTGATGTGAATGTGAAAGAAAAGGAAGTTTTGTTGGATGAAAACGATGATTTGTGGGTGGAGTTAAGGCATCAGCATATTGCTGTTGTTTCAACGTAAGTAAATGTGACAATATGCTTTTAAGATGAAGTAGTGTAGTAAATATTTTGCTTTTAATTTATTTGTAAAATTGAGTAATAAAATAATCAAACTTGATGTAGCTTCCCAAATATCTTTCTTCTTAAATTTATGAATTGAAAATGATGGAAGTTATTTTTTAAAATCTTTCTTGTTTATATGCAGCCTTTATATACAATACTAAATTAATATCTCAACATACAAGCATTATGAAGGGGGGTTCTGAGATTGTTTTTAAACATAAAATATAAAAGCAAAATATTGAGCTACATGATTCACTTCTGTGTGTAAATAAGTGAATGAATAATATTTATTGATCAAAAAATTATTGGAAACTTTTTGTTGAGTGTGAAAACTGTTAATTTTTACATTAAAAAAGTGGGAAAGAAATGAGTGGGTCTTTCTAAATGAGTGGAAGAATTTATCATAAATATAAAGATTTAAAATACTGTAAATTTTGATGAATTAAATTGTACTTATTATTATAAATTGAGAGAAAATTTTGGGAGAGCAAATCAATAAAAAAAAAATGAGGCAATGAAAACTTTTTACAAAATCTTTATCCCGCTGCCCTTGTTTTCTTCTTAGTTGACACCCTATAATTAAAAGTGGTTAGATTAGTATATTAAATTTTTTTGAAAATATTAAAAAATGTATTAAACACTATTATTCCTTTTTATAAAACTGGCTGAATATGTTTCATTTTAATATTTTTTAATATATTAATTGGATACATTTCTTTTTCAAAAGGAAAATTGCTGAGCACTTGCCATATTTACATTTGATCTACACTTTCTTAATTGGTATATAATTTTTTATTGTTTATTTGTTTTCCCTCTTTAGGAGTGTTACAAAGCAGTTGAAAACATTTATTGAGAGTAAAAGAATGACTGCATCAACTGATAAAGCTAGTTTCAAGGATTTGTCTGTGATGATTAAAAAAATGCCCCAGTATCAAAAAGAACTGAGCAAATATTCAACATATTTGCATTTGGCTGAAGATTGTATGAAATGCTATCAAGGGAATGTGGACAAATTATGTAAAGTTGAACAGGTTTGTTTAATTTATTTTGTGTTGTGTACTTTCTTATTTGAAAATTTTGATTTAATTTATTACTTCTTTCTCAACTAATGGGACGCATACATCTGGAAAGAACCTGAAAAACACTTTTGGAATAGAAATGCTCCTTGAGCTAGTGAAAGTATTTACCATCAGTCCCATCTAGTTTTGAGGAGTTAACATTCATTGAAACATGTCACTACCATATGTTGCTGCATTGAGTTTTTTTCACAGTGTTGCCTCAGCTATTAGATAGCTAATCAGTGTGTATGCTTTGTTTTTGGAGAATATCATGTAATTTCAATAAAATTTTGATTGATTTTATGAATCTAAATTGCAAAACTTTTCTTTTTTCTCTACAAAATTACTCAATGAAGACTATTGGGATACATATGTCCCAGTGATCATGATGGATGATGCATGTCCTAAACCAGAGGATATATTTTTCCTAAAAATAAAACACTTTTGTTTTGGCATTATAGTGTTCCCTACTCATAGTACATGCTATCAAAATTGTTGTAACATTGAGGGAATGTAATGAGAGGGTTAACTTGTATTCTTTTGTTAAAAGGAAAAGAAAATTATGATAATAGTGACCAGGGTTGCGGTGATTTAAATCAGTTGATTAAAATCACTGATTTAAATCGCAATTTAAATCAACTGATTTTTTTCAAAAAAAATCACTGATTTAAATCACTTTATTTTAAATATCAAGTTAATCTGCTTGAATGAAATAAAATTGTTCATGTATCTTTAAATAGTGATTTTAAACTATTTTTAAATGTATATTTAAAGAAAAAAATGTATATTTAAAGAAAGAATATATAGAACATACAATTTTTTTTTTATTGAATTGGTGTAACTAGTGTACTTTCCATATCTTTATTTTTGAGAACACAAGCAAATTAGATTTTAACCCTTTGCGGTGCAAGGCAATAATTTTTTGAAAATATGATGAGAAAACAACATGAATGGGTTTAGTTTATTGTCTAGACATAGAATCTACAAAAAAAATTTTTTATAAACTTACTTCATTCCGAGGGGGGGCGTCCCTCTTTTGGGTTACCCCCCTCATGAGAACCCCTTAGGTACAGCCACCTTGATACACTCAAACATTATTATTGAATCTTACAGAAAATTATAAATTAAAAGTTCAAGAATAGTGGAGCAAAATTTTTGAGTTACTTTGCTAAAATTGTCAAATGTCCAGAACTGAAAAATTTCTTATCTACGAGTCAAGGAATTTTCCCAAACTTTATCTCTAATAATTCCTATTCTGAAACAAAATTTCATAAGACTGCTATATACATTCTGAAAGGAGTACTATTAGCCCTATCCTAAATCTATCATTTTCCATTTATAGCTGAATTTAACGGTTGAGAAGCGAGTGAAAATAGGTGTGCCATTAACTGGCACGCTTCGCCGCAAAGGGTTAAATAAATCTCTAATGAGCGACACAATAAAATGCAAAGTATGAGATGCTCCTTTTTTAATAAAATAAATAAATATTGTTAAAGGATCATGTTCACAAAGAAAGAGCATAGTAAAATTCAGTGAGTTTCATTTTAATACTGGAGAAAACTAAATAGCGTTGGGGACAACAAAGTTTTTATATTGCAATAATGTTCAAATGTAAGATAATTAAGTAATGCGTATAAATGTTCCAAAAGAAATACAAACATCTACATAGTGCAATTTAAACTATGATCTATACTTATAAAAGGCAATGTTTGTGAGTGTGTGCACAATGTCCAGACGAATATATCGCATTTACAGTCATGAAATTTGGCACACAGGTAGTCCTGATGGTGACTCAATGCACCTCGAAGCCTGAATTTAAAAATTTTATCTAAAAAATTTTTTATTTAATGTTTTGGATGAAACAGATTAGGATTAGAGAAAGCTTCAAAACTTGTGTTTGTAATGAAACAAATGAACAGCTCAGTGTAAAATTCTCCAATATTCTAACATACAATAATTTATCTATAGTCAAGAAATGACAATTTTTATTATATTTTTCCGTTTTTCCTTAATAAAATTATCTTATATTTCAAAAGTATATTATTTTTATATTTTAGTTCACGAATATTTTTTAAATAGTTGTTACATTTTTGAATTAAATTTTTTGAATTTGTTTTTTTAAAGAAAGTACAGCTTAATGACTGGTATGTTGTTATATATATATAATTCTATGACTGTAGGGCTCATTGTCTATTTACAAATGTTAAATATATATATGTAGTTTTAAAAAAATCATTAAAATAAAAAAAATCTTGATTTAAATAAAAAAATCTGATTTAAATCAATAAATCGATTTTTTTGAAAAAAATCGACAACCCTGATAGTGACCCTTCTTTAGGGATGCTTGTGTGGCTAATCTAAATTCAGATTATTGTAATTATTGTTCATTAATTTATTTTTGTTTTCTATACTGTATATACTTTATGTAAAATCAAGAAAGAAAATAGCAAAAAAAAAACCTAATGAGATTGTATGTCTTCTTAAGCTACATATTTCAAGATTTACTCTGATACTTTTTTATAAAATTCCTTAAACTCTTTTCACTTGTTACCTTATTTTGGGTGTAGATATATCCTACTATCCCATTTACGATAGAAAAATTTGCCCATTGCCCCAAATGCACTTGTAAGTAAGCAAAGTAAGATAATGGAGTTTTTAATCAATAAGAGTCTAAAATAAATTTAAGTAAAAGATTTTTCTTCTTTGTAAAATTTTAATGAAATTTTCTAAATTAAGATGGCTTTTGGAATTAATTTTTGCTTTCTGGTATTTGAAGAAACTCTCATTTTGAAGACATATTTGCTGTGTGTTTTCACAACCCTAAAATTAATGTATGCAACTTTACTTGCAGTTTGGACCCATAGTTTAAGAAACTTTATCTTATTATAAATTTTAGATCATATTAAAATGCTTAATATATGCAATTGCATGTTGAGCATTTTCTGTTTGAAACTCTTATACAGAATTGTCTTTCAGGATTTGGCAATGGGTACTGATGCTGAAGGTGAAAAGATCAAAGACCCTATGAGAAACATTGTTCCCATTCTATTGGATGGTGCTGTCAGTACATTTGACAAAATACGTATTATACTACTGTATATTCTATCTAAAAATGGTAATTCAAAGTTTTTAATTCAGTTTAATGTTTTTATAAAAATGTAGTGATCGAGGAGTGGTTCTAATGACTCCAGCAGCATAGTTTCTCTGATCATAGTCCCAGGAATCCAAAACAACTCATTGTTCAATAGTTTATATATGTACAACAATGTGCCCTGTGTTACCTTATGAACATCATAACTAGAGTAATTTTGATTGGATTTGAACAGGCAAGGGATATGTTGTAGAAAGGGTGAAAATCTTGGCTGAGTTTGTTGATGGGTCAGTCATTCAGTTGAAAGGAGATGAAAATTTTCATTTTTCAAGCAACTCCCTTAAGATTAAAGATAGAAAGATAATTCAATTTAGGCAAATTATTGTCTCATCATAATGAAATACTTTGTATTGAAGTTTTTCAATGACTGCAATCCCTTAAAAGAGGGTCGAGAAGTGATTTTCAACCCCTAACTTTGATTGCTTTCCAACCAGAGCATGTGACACCTCATTATAAAGCTGCCATCAATTTCATTCTCATCCACCCTCTTTCATCCTCATAGCTCCAACCCTTTAGAAATTAGAGATAGAAATAATGGAGGGAGGGGACCTCTGGGCAAAATGAATCTACCTTTGCCTTCCAGATAGCCAACGGGAATTTTTTAAATTTAGTTCCAGTAGATATAATTTTTTTTTATTTTCTGTAAAAACAAATCGTGTAATCTTTAGTATTAAATTTTATTTAACCAGATATCCATGATTTCATCTCTCTCTCTCTCTGTTTAAGCAATATAATCATGGCAAGATTGGTTTTCAAAAAATGTGTCTGTTTATTATAGCTCCAATTTATTACCATGGTTATATTTGTAATGTTTTTATTGATTGATTTTTAATGTTTTTATTGAAGTGACCAATGATATTACTCTATTTTAGTTTGGACATAAAAGCTTTGTTAAAATAATGCCCCTAAATACTGTACTTATTTCAACATTTGGTATATCCCATTAAAATTTCTTTTATATGATTTTGGATTATCCTCTTTAAAATACCACCAGTAATTAGAGTAACTAGTATTCATGTTTTCAAGTTTGGAGCTTATTTTTTTCCTGTATTTTCTTACTGTTTTAATATTTTTTCCCTGAAATGGCAGTCCAGTCTTTTTCTTGTCAAAATCTTGTGAAACAGAATTATTATATATAAACAAATTAGCATTTATTAATATTACTTTAATAGAAGAGTAGTTTTCAAATTTTAATGTTATGAAATGATTTATAATTTAAAAGTATAAAAAATTTGTTTCATTTGCGTATATAGTCTGCTGTACTGTATATCTTTCTTGCGTTATCATCCGATTTTTGGACATATTATTATTTTAGGAACCCTGCACATAAATATTCCATGCTAATTGTCCATATCTATATATATATAAAATCCAATGTGTGTTTGGGCCTTATAGAATTCCGCACCTCTTGACAGATTAATATGTTCCTTAGCACCTAGAAGGATTAACTATGCAATTAAGTAGTTGCTTGCTCCACCTAAAGGGGGATAAAAGGTTTAACGTTTTTCCACCATAACTTTGTAACCTATCATTGCCCAGAAATTATTTTTACACCATCTTAAAATTCAAAAAATTAGCTTTTCAGTGACATTTGTTCCATTTCCGTACACCTTTTTCTCTCATTTTTAATCAATTTTGAAAATTAATTTAAACACAATTTGTTAGTCCTTTTGTTTTCTTCTATTTATTGCAATATCTTTCAAAATGCAAAAGCGTGCGAGTGATTAAACAGTAACATAGTTTTCTGTGGATGTTCCCACATCATCATTGGTTTTGTGATCACATGATTCTAGCTCCTTAGATTTTTATATTTCACTGTTTAATAACACATGATTTTACCAATGTTAAGCTTCAGTTGCTTTCTGTAGATATTTGGTTTTGTGATCGTGTGATTTTAGCTTCCTAGATTTATAAATGTATAAACAAAAATTAAAATTTGGCCAAATTGTTTTTAAATCCACATTGGCATTCCATCGAGTGCATACTTGATAATCGGGTAATTACTTTGTTCTTAAGTTGAAAGTTTCCGGATTGGTTTTTAAAATGCATCAACCAACGGACAAAAAAGGAATTTCCATTCACCTTTGCATTTTTTAACTACACGTTTATGGTCTCTTTTTTTTTTACCTTCGCAATATCTATTTTTCAGGTATTATTTTTCCCTATTAACAATTACTGTCATACCAATAGAGTTCAAAATCCAAATCTTATGTTGTGAATCTATATCTGAAACATGCAAATGCTGTTTAGAAAGAAATCTGGTACACATGTGCCTTCGCACCTGGAAAGATTATAACTAAGCCGTTAAAAAGCTGCTAGCGGGAGTAAAAAGGGTAATTTTTAATGTTTTTCTGCTGTAACTTCAGAGCATATCATCACACAAAAATTATTTTTGAACTACCTTAAAAGTAAAAATATTAGCTTCTCAGAAACGCCTGTTCCACTTCCATACCACTATTTCTTTGGCTTTTAATCACTTTTCAATATTATTTTAAATACAATTTATAATGTTTTTGTTTGCTTTCGTTTTAAACGTATTTCTCTTTTAATCTCTTTCTTGCTTTTGTTAACGTTAAAATTAATTTGCCTTTGGACAATTACACTTTAATTTCCTTTTCTAACTACAAATTTTTGTTCTCTTTTTACCTTCATAGTGTCTAGAATTCAGGAATATTTTTCTCTGTTACCCACTACTGTCATATCATTTGGATAACAAGGCTTTTAATATAGTAAGGTGCGAATACGGATCACAAAATTAAAACCAAACACACATTTTATACATATTTTCACAAAAATATAAACTCAACCAAATATATTTCCCAAATTATTCATGTTGACAATCCATTGTGAGTACGTTGCATCTTATATAGAGAATATTTATTTGAACGTTGCTGATTTTTGTAATTGTAAATTTTTAGTAGCAGTTGATAATAAGACGTTTATCAATTAGTGGGAAAAGGTTGTCTTAGCATGTATTACCCATGTTTACAAGTCAACATATGGTGCATTGAACAGAGATTTGTTACATATTACAAACTACGATGTGATTGTTTTACAAGATACGGTGGGGGCAAATAAACCTTGACAAGCAAAATGTCAGCTAACAGCTCATGAAGTAATGGGGAATTTGATTGCTGAAGGGGGCGGTGAACCGCTTTCTAACTTGAAATCTCATGTAAAGCTGAAACAACATTTATAAAATAATTTGATCCTTACTGAAATTCAATCTGTCATATTTCTCTTGTCTTTGCTCCATCAAGAATAGCTGTCAAACTTTTCTATTGTGACCACATAGCACATCCTCCTCTGGTCTTGGCTCACACTGAGAATCCAATATGCAATATAAGCTAAAGGTCTGATAAAACGATTGTCCAACAAATTGCAAACTTATCATTTGTTACCAGTGTACAATGCCAAACAAATCTGTCGCTATCAAGTTTGTTTCTTCCATGGCAAGTTCTGGAATGAGAATTCCAAGCTATTTTTATATACGAGGGGCAATCAAAAAGTAAGTTACACTCGAACAATGTAGGTCAAAAAACACTTTATTGAGAAGTGCGCTATAATAAGATTTCTATATAATCTCCCAGTCTCTGCAGACATTTGTCGGAACGTTGCACTAATTTTTCAATGCCCTGATGATAGAAAATCACTCCTTGGTCCTGGAACAGCTTAGAACAGCTGTCTGAACCTGGTCATCATTGGAAAATTGTCTTCCACCCAAATATTCTTTGAGCTTGCTGAACACATGAAAGTCGCAGGGCGCCAGATCGGGACTGTATGGTGTATGCTACCAGACCTCCCATCCAAAACTGCAAAGCAAACCCTGTGTTGTGCGTGCCTTGTGAATTCTTGCATTGTCGTGTAAGAGGACAATGCCTTTGCTTAACTTTCCATGTCTCTTGTTCTTCACAGCTTTGTGCAAACCTCTTAGTATTTTGCAGTACAACTCGGCATTAATGGTTGTGCCCTTCCGCATAAACTCTGTGTAGACAACTCCTTTGCAGTCGAAAAAACAGTTGCCATGACTGTACCCGCTGATGGGAGAACTTTGGATTTTGTTCTCACAGGCAATGACCATGCCATCGACGCTTGCTTCATTTCTGGGGTGAAGTGATGCACCCATATCTCATCACCCATAATGATGCGGCTTAAAAAATCATTGCCTTCCACAGAATAAAGTTGAAGGAATTCCAGGGAAGCAGCAAACCTTGCTCCTTTGTGTTCGGAAGTCAAAGAATATGGAACCCATCGTGAACACAATTTGCGAAAATCCAGTTGGTGACGATGATGGAATGAGCACTTCCAGTGGATATTCCCAACTCCTGTGCAATGTGTGCGACGCTCACTCTGAGACTGCTGAAAATAATGTCTTCCACCCGCTGCACCATGTCTGATGTGCTCACCATTGTTGGCCTTCCTTGCCTTTCCGCATCGGTTAAGTCTGTATGACCGTCTTTGAACTACTGGCACCATTTCACAATGGCTGGACGTGACATTGCATGTGGCCCATACACTGCCGATATTTCACGATGAATCTTTGTACTCATGAAGCGTTTTGTCCCCAAAAGAAACATACTGTTGTGCGTACCTCAACGTTGGAGTAAGTTTCCAGCTGATGCGCCTTTTTTTCTCATACTACGCATCAACGATTGCCACTACTTGAATGAAATTGCTACCGTTGGGAAGCCCTGGAACTCAATTATTGTCTGCCCAAGATTCGCTCTTGTTTCACAATGCTGCCTTCTGTGGGGGAACAAGTATAATTTACTTTTTGAACGCCCGTTGTATATGCTCCAAAGGGTGAGATCAAAAGTGTTGTTTATTCGAAATCTTTTAAAGTAGTAATTAATTAGGTATTATCAGTAGGGATTAGTCAGATAGACACCAGCTTAGCCGTGGGTACAATGGCTAGTGTTAAATATATTTCGATGACTCGTCTCTACCCAAATCAGAAGGATGTTAGTTATGTCTCATTTGTGATTATGATAATTTTAGTCAGACATTTAGGTGTTACTATTCAGCTGAAATTTCTACAATTAAAATGTCTAAATAAACTGTTGAAACATGTTTCATCAAAATGGCTCCAGCCAATTTAGATAACTTCATTCTCTTCTTCTCTACATGCTTTAGTTGTAATTATTATAAATTATAAGATGTTAATTAAAGACAATTTAATCTCATCATACTTTTAGTTTGACAAATTCAAACGTGTGAATCAAGTTTCAAGTTAATTGGCTCATTTGTCATATGTATTTAAAAAACTGCTGACCCCCTGAGGAATTTGGTTGGGGAGGATTTAGCCATCCTGTATATTTAACCAGCCAATGAGAAACACGTGTACCAAATTTCATCAAAATCTCCGCAGCCATATCAAATTCCATATCTATTGGCCCATTTGTTACATTTATTTAAACAACTTGCCTCATTTTACCGTGAGGTATAAAGTAGCATTTCCCCTTCAGTATACCAAATTTCATCAAAATCATTTGCGCCATTCAGAAGTGATGCCGGATCAAACATACATGCTTTTATATTTATAGATAAGGTCTAGAAAGGAAGGTAAACATGTTTGTTAAAATAAAGCATCTATAACTTTTTAGGGGGTGGTGGTTCACTCTCATTTTTTTCTTTTTTAACTGTTATTTCTTTCACTTCTTTTGTTCAACTTCTATTGGAATTGCATGAATTATAAGTTCTAAATATTTAATAGCTTATATTTAACCATGTAGGTGATCCAATTTTTGTGCAGTTTTTTTACCTTTAGAAAATTAATTCGCATTTTTTTTTTTTTTTTTTTTTTTGCAGGTATTACTGAAGAGAATCTTGCTAAGTTAATTCAGCATGCCCAGATTCCTCCATCGGAAAAAGCTATGATCACTAACATGGCTATGTTGGGAGTTAATATAGTTACTGATGTATGAATTTATTTATCTTTTGTCTTTAAATGTTTTTTAATTAGAATAAAAATATAAATTTGTAAAAGATGTGCAAGTTTTATTTTTGATTCTTTCAGGGAAGTCGTAAGAAACCTTATCAAGTTCCGAGAAAGGAAAGAATAACAGAGCAAACCTATCAAATGTCTCGTTGGACCCCAGTGTTAAAAGATCTTGTGGAGGTAATTTTGCTCCTGCTATACCGTACATACATTAGCATATTTATCTAATAAGTACTTGTTATTTCCTAAATACATATAGTAACTAAAGAATATTTGTTGTTTAGTTTGCATTTATTATAGCTATGTAATTTATGATTTGTTTTATTTCAATTTTTAATAAAAGTTTTTGTGAATATGTGAATGTTAAGTAATTTGTTATTTTCTATATAATTCTTCATAAATAAAACTGTTAATGTAAAATGGTTCTATATTTGTGATTTTCTTCTACTATATGAAGCTGTGAAGAAACAGGCTAGAAAATATTTCAAAATTTAGGAAACATATGATAATCTAAGAAGTAATTTCGAAAAGAATGAATGGGATGTTGAATGTACATGCTTTTCATTTTAGTGATAATTTCACTAACCTGTGTACTTCACATAAGAAATAAAAGTATAATACATATATTTGCATAGATATCTTGAAGTTTTTTACTTAAGAGTGTTGTCATTAAAATGATGGCATTAAAATTATATACAATGATATGGTTTTATATGCACTTTTTTATGTGCTTGCTTCTACAACCGCAGTAAATGTCTTTTAACTAAAATAATTGGAAATTATTTTAGGTAAAAGACATTTGCCATATCATCTAATGCAAGATTTCTTTCTTGTTACATTCTCGTGTTGAGCAAATTGAAATTTTTGCATATTCAATTTTTCAGTTTTAAACTTTTATGCTTTTCTTATTTTTATTTTGGAAAAGAACACTTGAAATGTCTTATTTTTGTTAGCTGCCTTCAGCAACCAGCTTGTTTGCCTGGGTATAATTTCAATTGACTCTTTTATGCATAATTTAATGTTCATGGTTCCCTTAACAAAGTAATTTTAAACTTCAAATTGCAATAGACATTTAGACCTTTTGCAGCCTTGCACTTTTTAAGTTCCTTGTCTACATGAACGTTCTCAATGGAGTCAAGTAACATCTGATTGTATGTAAACGACTCGAACTTTAATTTAACAGATTTGATTTCAACATCAAAATAGCGTGGCACATTTTACGTCCAACAGTGTGTTAATTGGCTTAAAACATGCTGATAAAGTGAATTAAAACATAGCAACCATAATCGTTCAGTTTACTGGATTATTTCCTTATATACTTATTATCTTGAGGAATTTCTTTACAGATTTCACAGGAAAATTGATCAAATAAAAAAAAAGAAAGTAAAATTCAGTAGGATATTATCTTAGCTTTCAACAGTGGAAGAGAAACAGGCAATTAATTATTTGTTTAAACAAAGAAAACGGTTTGAGTTCCATTGTAACAATGAAACCTATTATTGTAAATTATGGCAAAAAATATTTTTAAGAATTTATTAAAATTAGAGGAAAATTCATATGACAACTTAATATAATTGAAAAGATAATTTTTTAAATTCTCGGATGGTGCAAAAATAATTTTTCTGCTATAATATTTTCGGAAGTTATTAAGGAAAAACGCCAAAATTTAGCTTAATTTTTAATTAAAATTTCAAAAAAATGGCTCAGAGGTGCACAATTCCTCCAAGCCTTTTTTAATTAAAAATTCACAATTGCAAAAATTATTAGAAAAACCGTTATGGATGAGTTATCTTGCTTGTTTACTTACATTAAAAACCTTGACTGTATCTGCTTGTATGTTGGACTTCTGCTTTGAAGATACCATTGACTTAGCCTTGCACTGGAATTACGTAGTACAGGCACTTAAAGGTAAACAAAGCAGAAAACTCATCCATAGCACAAATTTTTTATTAAATTATCTGTCGCTTTTTAAATAAGAGAATTTATTGTTGCACAATTTTTTAAATTCTGAACACTTGTGAAAAAATTAAATTTAAAAAAATCTTTTCTTAAAAAATATGCAACAAAGAATTCTCTTATTTAAAAGCACAGGTAATTTAATAAAAAATCTACACAATGGTTGTTTATTTGGTTACACATTTTACACAATGTTTATTAAAAAATTTACACTGTAACGGTTTTTCTAATTTTTGCAATTGAGAATTTTGAATTAAATAAGGCTTGGAGGAATTTTGGTCTACATTTTTCTCAATAGATGGTTTTCTTGTTTATTGGCACCATTTTTTGAAAGTGTGCACAGAAACGAACATTGTTTTACATCTCTGAAGGCAGTTGGTAAATTAATAGGCAGATAGTAAATTCATGTCTTTTTCTTCCTTCTGCTGTTTGGCAATGAAGACAAATAAATTGAGTATTTTGAGATTTTTCCTTCTCTTTCAATTTGGAATTCTTCGGTCACAGGGGATCTTAATTTTTTGACTTAAGTCGGATCCCTTACAGAAAAGAATTCCTATGGTAATATGGTAGAATCCGTGTAGGTGGGTGACACCTTGAAAAAGTCCAACTGCCAGATTCTTTTTTTTATATATATTTCGACCTTGTTCCCTTTTTTGCCATTTTTCATTATGTTTAGTAGTTTATTAAATTATTTCATTCTTGTCTTGGTAGTTTGCTGCATTTTGCGTGCATCAGTTACTTTGTATGAATATTTTTAATTTTATTACTTTTTTCATTATATTTTTTAAATTTTATTAGTATTAATTAGTTTATTTATATTTTGTGCAACATATAGATCAATTGACCAATTCAAGAAGAGGCATGAAGAAGATTTTCTTACTGCTCTGCTTGTAGAGAGTCAGAAGGCATTAATCTTGCAACTGTTTAAAAGTGAAAAGAAAAAATATTATTTCTGCTGTAGATTACTGTTCTTTCATTTCACTTATGCTGTGGAAGCATGATTTCTTTGATTGGCAATGCTGCTTAGCTAAATCTGGCTCGTACACCATTCAATCGTGATCAACCAACCTATGATTGATGATTTCCGTAATCAGCTGTCAAAAGGTCTTGTGAAATTCAGCTTGAGGAAAATAAAAGATTTGTGTAGAAAATCATGTATTAAATTATCCAAAAATCAGCATTCATAAAAGTACTGACTATGACAGATGTTCCCATCTCAGAAATTGTAAAAATATCATTTCATCTAATGATAGTGAGAATGGCAGTAAATAAATAGACATCGTGCTTTTATTGGCAAGATTCAGTCAACTGTTGAAGAATTAAAATAGTACTTTTATCTGTATAAATACAATGAAAAACAAAATTCACAAAATCTAGAGAGTATCAAAACTCTTATGTATTTAATTTTTCTTTGGATACAACAAATTGTTTAAACTGATGCGCATAAAAATGTATGTCTTATTTTTTTTTTTTTTAATGTATTCATTTTAGCTTAACCTCTGTTTTATATATTCCTATTTTGTATGTTTACTATTTTTGTATCCAAAACACGAAATTGGTATTCTTTGTATTTGCAAAATGTCAATTCAAGGATCTTTTTTTTTTTTTTTGCCTATATGTAGAAGCTGTAACATATTATTTATTCTTGAGCAATCTGTTAATATCCTGTAATTTAACAGCTGTAGAAAAACTATTTATAAATGCTTATTTAATTTTTTTCATTTAATCATACCATTTTTTCTCCATGTATTTCAGGATGCAATTGATGATAAATTGGATGCCAAACATTTTCCCTTCTTAGCAGGCCGTGTAGCTCAGAGCAGTTATGGTCGCCCAACACCTACAAGGTACTTTGAGGAATTTTCTTTTAAAAGTGAATTATTATAAAATTATGACTATTTTAAGTTCAAAGGTGAATGGTATTGTAAAATTCTGTGCAGAGGCAATTAATGTTTTTGATTTCAATGCTGTAAAAGTTATTAATTACAAATCGCTAAATAATTAAAAATTTATATAAAAAATCACTAAAGATTGTTTGATGTTGGTAAAAACTGGAAATTCAACTTCACTAATATTTTTGTAAGTTATTAATATATCCATAAGTCTGGTTTATATAGGTGAAATTTTGCATGGTATTCTATAAAATGAAATATGTCAATTTTTGCAAAATAGTAAAGAATTTTAATTTTTTCAGTAAATACATATATTTATGTAGTAAGGATATATATTTAAAAATGTTCTGGACTCTTGATTTTTTTATCTGTTTATATTGTAACAAATTATGGTACTGCATGTTCATAATAAATTTCTGAGTTAGGCCAGGTTTTGTATTATTACCATTTTAAATGTTAGTTGTCTAAATAGATAGAATACTTCATATTTTTAGAATAAAATGCATATTAATATCAGCCAGTCAATATTTGTATTCTTTCAAATTGTTATATGTTACAATTCATTAATTTATTGTGTTAGTTTTTTCATTCTAATATACAAAGAATGATGATAAATTAGGGTCCTTGTATATTATTTATAATTTATCGGATTTTTCAACTCTATAAAATTTTAGGACACAATTCAATGTGTGCTTTTTGCAATAGCGTAATGAGCTTTGGCATTAAAATATTGTAAACTAAAGATGTACTTTTAAGGATTCAAAATGGAATTTTGATTTGAATACTATCTCTTCTGATAGTAAAAATGATCTGCTGTAAAACTTAGTTTGTAACATTTATAATACATAATTTTTTTAAAATGTGATTTTTAATATTATGTTTTTATTTTAGTGTAAGATATGGTCATTGGCATAAAGATAAAAATGCACCGAATATTAAAAACTTGCCTCGTCTCATGGTATTTGTTGTTGGAGGTACTTGTTATTCTGAATTGAGATGTGCATATGAAGTCACAAAAGAGTATAAAAACTGGGAAGTTATTGTAGGTAAGTAAGAGATTTTATAAAAATGAAAATTATCTGACAAGTCTCAGACTGTTATATAGCTAATGTCTCTGTGCTTGTCAAAGTAAAGATATTATGAATAAAAATTATATTAAAAAAAACAATTATGAGAAAACTGGAAAAAAAGGATACATTACTGAATTGTAAAATTTAAATCTAGCAATTTTGTTGATTTTATTTTGCTACAACTTACTATATACATAAAATTGCTTTTTCTTTAAATTATATTAGTCACAAGTATTCAGTATATTATCAATTGTATATTCTTTTAATAGTGATGTTGAACATTTAAATTAACTAAATTGCATGAGATTGGTATTAAGTGTTTGTAAATGTGCAAAATAATATAAAATGTAAATTTTAAAAAAATCCATTTTGGTGTTTTTTTAATGTAAAAAATATTATAATGGCAATGCTTCATTTATAATTTGTGTTAGTGTCTTACATTTTTAGCATTAATTACTCTGTTTTTATTACAGGAAGTGATCATCTACTTACTCCGGAAGGATTTCTCACTGATCTGCGAGATTTAACTAGCTAAATTTTAGGTGTGCTTTTGAGAGAAATACCTTGTTATATCTGCACATCTTTAGATGACTTTTAATGTACAGTTTCCAGCTAGTCATGTCTAATGTTTATTACTATGACTTTTCCTTGCAAATTCTACATATATACATACATTTGCTTATGTATGCATATCTGTATAAAATCTGTTCATCTATGAGTAATTGTGATGTTTTTTTTTTTTTAAACTTGGGTAGCTTTGTGTGCTTTTGGTGCAAGTTTCATCAGATGGCAACTTTAATATGTGATAATTAGCTACTGATAGATTAATGATTCTGCACCTTTTTCACAGTTTTGATTGGAACTACTTGATAAATGCATTTAAGATACTCAAGGTAAAATAAATATAGTTAAAGAATAATTTATAAAATGTTTTGTAATATAGATAATTGTTGAACTGTTATCTGCCCAGTATAGTTCACATGGCTTCCTTTTCGGTGTTTTTAAACATAAAATATTTCATACAGTGAAGGTTCTTCATTGCATCTTAATATCAAGATAGATGGTAAAAGGTATATATAACATTTTGCCTTGAAATATGTAATTGAATATTTCTTGCCATTATCGGCCTTGTAACCATATGACCTTCCATTCAACATTGTTAGTTACTACTTTTTATTGCTACTTTTGAAAAGTTTTACTACAGCTAATTACAACAGTACTAGATGCTTTATGAAATGTTTATGGTGCAAAGTATTATTTTATGAAATAAAAGTGTGGACAAATTATTGATAGTAAAAACATTTGTAGTTTTTATGATTACTGTGTAATGTTTTTTGCATTTTAATAAAATTAAGCATTGGTCTTTTAATACCAAGCAAATTTTAAGTTTCTTTTTATCTTATTGCCAATATTTATAATTATTAGCTTTTGTAACATTTTGTTTCTCATATTATATCATTATCATTAGAAAAACTGGCTGGAATGATTTTGTATTGATAAAATGTTCCCCTGAGATTTGGCTTGCTTATATGAATTGTAGTTTCCTTTGTTACGCAGAATGCTTTATATTAATGGTATAAAAAATAAAGGGGCCAATCATAGATAGTCGAGTTTCATTTGTTTTTCCAAAAATATGGTGTTTTCTATATACAAGTGCATAGACCAAGGGCTTCTTAAATGTTTTCTACTCATAGCCCCTTTTTGGGCCAAAGAGATTTTTAAGATTCAACTTTTTTTGTTAAAGATATAATTTTTAACCTAAAAAATTGAGTAAGCATTTATAGAGAAAAGAAAAATGCACAAATGAAATATCAATTAACAATAAATGCAAAAAAAAGTTGAAAAATTTTAGTAAAGTGTCTTGATCTTGATATTTTTCTTGATTACTTTTTTTTTTATTACTGATGTTGAAGAATCGGACAAAAGTATGTGTTGTCAACGTTTTTTGTGGCACTATAATTATTTATACTGTGCATTCTCATCAGAGGTCATGACCCATGAATTGAAGAAGCCCTTATAACCATTGTTTGTCCACTCTTTTTTAATTTAGGGAATGTGTTTTCTTCTTGCATTGTGTTATTATTGATGTGGTGTTCATCAAATGTTGTGATAAAGTTTAATGGTTATCTTTATTTAACTTTAAATAAATAAGTTTAAAAATGAAGTATTAATTTGAAAGTGAATATGCAGTTTCATGTTTGTTATGATTTACTTTGTCTCACCTTGTTCTAATTTTATTTGACAGATCTCTTTCGTTTATGAAATAAATGTGTAAATATTATTTCATTTACAAAGCATGAAATTCATTGTTTTTATCATCATTCCATTCATATGACTATCATCATTATGTTACATGTTTTACATTAGTTAGATTTAATCAGTGTTGTATAGTCTATGAATATATTAGCAATACATGGTTCAGGTTCTAATTATGTATTTAATATAAGTATTTGTTGTAAAAATTAAGAAAAACTTTTCTTTCAGTACTTGAGTTTTAGGAGCTTGGCTTTAAAATGGTCAACAACTTTGTTCTTACAGACTTTCTGTATTTGATAAATATTCAGTGTTTCCATACAAGATGTATTTCAATTATTCCCATGCAGTATTGTATGTGATAACTTAGGAAACATAATTGGACAGAGTTATGCAATTAGAAACCAATTCCAAAATGCATGTTTTATGATATGACTGTTTTTGGAAGATATTACAGAAAATTTTTTAACCTATATTTTTCCAAAATTAATTTTTGCCTTATATGAGTACTCTGTTGTCCAGCAAATTGAAATTGGTTCAATTTTGCCTAGGAAATTGCAATCTTAGATGCAGGTTTTTAATAATGAAAAGTAAATTTACAAAATGGTAGTTGGCTCCTGATTACATAACTGCCCAATTTTTAATGGAATTGGTTTGCATATCTAAACTGTTTATTAAATGCAAAATTGTAAGACCTCTTTTTAATTTCTTTTTCCTATTTTGTACAGTCTGATTGATGAGCTTAGGAAGAAAAAAAATAAGAAAAGAAATGTTTTAGGAGACAATACATTATCTGTTTGAAATTGACTTGAAAGTCTTAGTATTACGTTAGAAGTTGTGTACAGTACTTTAAAAACACATGTTGCTATGATGACTTATACTCTAGCTCTAGTCATTGTAATTTAACATTCCTATTATTCCTGTAATAGTATAGTAGAATAAAGCTAAAATATCATGCAAATATCTTTTGTGCTGATTCATTTTTCTTAGTTGCTTATAACCTTTTTCTTATGGATGGTGTACCAGAAGTTTTACTTTCCTTCCTTTACCGTACTATGCTAGTACTACTGTTGTACAACCTCACAGGATCTAATCTGTGGATCACAATGTATATTTTTTTACTCCTCACTCCTATTTTATTTTGTAAAGATAGATTGATTGCTAATATGGAAAGACAAGAATAAGTAACTCTTTCTGCGTCTAACTCTAGTCTGCCATTGAATTGAAAAAAAGTGGAATTTTTTCAAAGAAATTGTCATCTCTGTTTTTTCCATCAGTAATATAAAAGCTGAAGTTGGATTATATTTAAGCATTGCTTGATGCAGTAACTCAATTGGTTTATTTGTGTTGATACCACACTAATATAATGTACATTCTTTGGAATAATAACATATTGTTTAATATTCCACTGCGTTTTACTTGATTTTCTAGAACTGGAGAGTTCATTAAAAGATTAAGTATATAATTTTTAAGAAAAACTTAAGAACGTGAAAATGAATTTCAGTTAATATGATAATCACCCTGTGTCAGCAATACTCCAGATACTATTTATCTCTTTGAAACTTTTACTGAGTTTTTTTTTTTTTTCATGTTTTTATCCCAAATTTTTCCATGCTTCTTTAGTGAGAAGTAATTCAGGAAAGTTCATTCAATCAGGGATGAGATTCTTCCGACTTTTGGAGGATTTTTCAAAAATTTTGCCAACTTTTTTAATTTTTCAAAAAAGTTTCCTGTTTTTAAGAAAAAACAGCGTATAAACTTTCGGTCTGAGGCCGGTTTTCAAGAACCTTCAACAGAATTGCTCCGCTTTTCTACACATTCCCGTGACCTTCGAATGTACATATCTCGTCCCCGAATGATGATTTTATGGTTTCTAGTGCCCCACCCTCCTCAAATCCACTGTGATTGGTTAAAATTCAAAATCCATGATAGTAACAGAGTAGTAAATTCTCGAAACAGAAGACCATTTTTAACCAATAAGAAGGAACTAGTCTCATTTTGAGTCTCCACTTGTTCTGCTTCTGTCCCCTCCTTTAAGTTCTATCTATCATGTTCTGTTCTAGATGGTGGCCCTGTAGGTCAAATTATCACTACATTACTACATGTGTTTCATGTCTCTCGCAGTGATTCAGCTCTCTTGCAAACATTTTTAAAATGCTTTAAAGGAGGAATAGGTTTTAAGAATTTCCAGTGTATTATGACGAGTCTTCGTAAAGATATTGTTCATCATTCAGATGAATTGGATGTCCGTGCTATAGACAAAGGTGTGAAAAACTGTTGGAGCTGGAATTGGTTGGAGAAAGAAATTGATTGTGCATATGTTAGAGAAATAATCAGAAAAATAGACAAACTTGGAAGCTGCAAAAATCTCCAGTACGGCAAACTGGGATTTGCTGTACTAGCTCGTCGCATGAAGTCTGCAAAGCACATGTCAAATGTGAAAGCAAAGAAAGATAACTTCGCATTACCTGATGAGTAGTATTTGTTCGATTTATGTATTTTACAGTTTATTAACAAAATTTTTAAGATGCGGCAACCTCGGATAAGCGAATTATGCGGATAATCCGTTAAGTGGCTGCAAAAGGACCTCTCCCTCCTAAACCTATCATTTTAATTAGCTATTCTGCTTTTGCAGAAACAATAAACGTTACGATCACACTAAAGGTTTTTTTAAATAGTCAATCTTGGAAAAAACTTTCCAGTTTCTAAATAAACTTCTTCGATTTTCTGGCCGAGAACGAATTTTTCCGGTTTTTGAGTTATAAAAATAGTAATACCATAATTTGCAGAATATATATGTTGAGAATTAATAACTTTTTTAAACTGAAAAATATTTCAGGGTTTTTTTTGTATTTTTTTCATAACTAACTAGACACAAAATAAAAAATAAAACCTCAATTTTTTTTTTCTTTCATAAGTCCGAATATTTACTCTATAACGATGAAATAATTTCAATTTTCTATTTAAACTTTTTTTTTAAATTTCAAAACGGGAAAGCGTAATAGCACGATAAAACCACTATAAAATTAGAGTCAATAAAATTTACGAATTCTGGTTCTTCAGTCAGAAATTTTTTTCAAAATAAATTGACTAGAAAACAGAAATTGTAGATCAAAGTTACTAATAAATTTCATTAAGTACTCATCAGCAGTTCAGCTGGAATATTGCGATCAAATTTTGAACCCTTTGAAAAAAATATTCAAATTGTAACTTTAATTCTTTAAAAATATGGAAATCCTTGAAAAATCTATCAATCAAAATTTATAAATCTATGCTTTGTGTTTTTCTTCAAAAAAAAAAAGTTGATATTTTTAGAAGAAATTAACATTGTTGCGGTAGCAAAACGCATTTAAAGTAAGCTTACTAATGGTTTCACTGATTTTACCACTTAAATTTTAATTTTTGAAATCGAAACTTCAAAACTCGATTTTGGTTTAACAATTTATGAAAATTAAACGAACATTTTGGCACTTGCAGATTACTTCGGTCGCCAATAAAAATTTTTTGTCATGAGTGTTCTTTACCACATCTGTTCCACATTTTTTATTGAACTACAGCTATTAAAAATTACTGAACATTTTATCTGATATACTGAGAAACCTTTCCTTTGGTTGGCATCTCTGACATTGGAAAAACTTGCTATTTAACAGTCTTCGAAGGGCAGTTTTTAAAGCGGGACATCTTTCAACACTTTTGTCTAAAAAGCAGTCTTAACAAAAGAAAAAGACTGGTGGTGTTGTACAGGGTTCTCACTTATATCCGATACCCCCCCCCCCACCTTAACTTCTAAACGGTGACAGCTTAGGCCATAAAGTTGGTGTTTAGGTATAGTAAAAAGGCTATGCGCTACTTGACAACTCGCAATGCCATCTATTGGCAAAGGTTGGAATTAGCGGTCCTATCTCGTAAACGGTGAAAGATACGAGAAAAAAGTAAATTGGAAAATTGTAGAGCACTCTTGATTTAGTATGAACAGATACCTTGCACACATTAATATTAAAAGCAGAATGCAGAAAACGAACATTTGTTTGATTATGATTTTCAACACTATGGAGTCGTGAAACGAGAAAAGACCACCTTACGGACTAAATACCAGCCTGTTTTGTGGCTCAGGGGAAACACACACAATTTGCATTCATGAGGAGCATGGTTCTGTCCCCACCGGTTTTTTGCTTTACTGAATGTTCCCATGAAAACTTTCTGCTGATCTTGCAAAATCGTCTCTCCAAACACACAACTCAACCATCTCTGGTATAAAAATCACATGGAATTTCATGTATTATGCAAATGAGGATGGAACGTCATTCCTGTTCACCAGAGATGACTACTATAAAAAGGATGTTTCTGCTGGGTTGTACGTTAAAGCTAAGGGTTGTGGCAAAATTTGGCATTAACGAGTATTTCGAGATGCTGTTAATTTCTGGTGAATGTGGGCGTAAGACAAAATCAGCTGCAAGGCTGTATCGTGAACGTTTTCCTGAAGGCCCGCATCCTACACAGCAGACCATCTTAAAAGTTGTGTAAAACGTTTGAGAGAGACGAGCTACGTGACCAGCCAACCTTGAGTTTGTAGACCTCATAATGTAGGATGCAAAGTGCAACCTGAAGATGTGCTAGCATACGCTCTCGCCCATCCTCAGAGCAGCACAAAAATGATCAGTGAAAATTATGGCCTCTCTAAAAGCCGCGTGTGGACAGTCCTGAATGAATCAGGTGCTCATCCATACCGATCCACACCTATGCAGGGATTGCTGCCAACAGATGCTGAGAGACAATATGCGTGGTGCAACTTTGTAATGAATAACTTGGTGGACCTCCCAACATTCCTGGCAGACATAATATGGATGGTTGAGGCATGTTTTTCGCATAACGGAATGTTTAATAGACAGAACGTTCATACCTGGTCGCTGTAAAATCCGAGATATGCTGTCGAAGTTCGACATCAACTACGCTGGTCGATTAATGTTTGGTGCGGAATTTTTAATGACAGGCTCATTGGACCAGTATTTTACGAGGGAACGTTAACAGGACAATGGTACTTGGAGCTTCTGCAGGATGTAACAACCGACTTTGTTGAGAATATACTGTTGCACCAACTCTGAAATGTATGGTTCCAACATGACTGCGCACCTCCACATAAGATTTCAAACGTTAAGCAGCACCTAATGGAGACATTCCAGAATAAAGTCATCAGTTTGTAGAGTGGCCCCGCGCTCATCTGACTTGACCCCATTGGACTTCTTATAGGGAAGCATAAAAGGGCTGGTATATGCGACCCCTCTGCGAACATTGCAGGATCTTCGACTATACATTATGATGCTTGTGCCTCTGTAACACCTGCCATGTTGCTCAGTGTGCAGCAAGAAATCCAGTCCAGAGTGCAAATGTGTATAGTGGCTAACAGAGAGCATTTTGAGCAATATAAATAAATGATCCAGAAGTCAGGGACGTGTCTCAGTTTCTTTCTTCCACTCTTTATGACATGACAATTTTCGAAATCGTGACCAAACAAATGTTCATTTTTTACCTTCTGTTTTGAGTATTAATGTGCGCAAGGTATCTTCGTACTAAATCGAGAGTTCTCTACATCTTCTTAATTCACTTTTTTCTCGTGTCTTTCACAGTTTAAGAGTTAGGACTGCTAATTCCAAAATTTGCCGATTGATGGTGTTGTAAGTTGTCTCATCGAGTAGCGCATAGCCTTTTTACTATACCTAGACACCAACTTTATGGCCTAAGCTGTCACCGTTTAGAAGTTAAGGGGGGGGGTGTAACGGATATAAGTGAGAACCCTGTATAATAAACATATAGTGTTAGTTTCATAAATTGTTCTAATCTGTAATTCAAAGACGTACTCCCTACCCTATTTTTTCAAATTACTTTTTAGGTACTATTCAAACTGCAGCCCAAGAAAAATCAAGCTCTATTTATGGGTTGCATTCCACGTTTTCTTCAGCAGAAATCTCGACGGAAACTCGTATACCAAAACCCTTAATACCTTTGATGACAGAGTTGCAAGCAGTGAGGCTATGCTTCTGAGCTTCCTGGCTGAAAAGTCCCTGCCATTTTCTCTTGCGCCTGATCTTCTGCAATTAATCAAAGGAATCTCTCATGACAAAAAAGCATTAAACTGCATTACAATGCATTGCACTTCTGCTTCGTACAAATTGAAGTTTGATGTTTCAAAAACCATAAAGGAAAATGTGGTAGAAGATTTAAAAAGGGGAAAATTCTCCCTTAATATTGGCGAGCCAACAAGTAACAGTAATGAAAGGTGGTTACTGTCTTTGTGAATTACTTGAAGAATAAAAAAATTGTAATGGAGCACCTTCAATCATTTTCTGTGGACTGTGTCAATAGTGCTTTCCTTTTTAAGGGGATTGTTTCCCTCATGGATGAAATTGCCATTCCTTGGCATAATTTGATATCTGTGCTATTGGACTCGTGTCACGTCATTAGAGGGAAAAAATCGGGACTAGAGGTCAGACTTGGGGAAAACTATCCCCATCTATTAGATATAGATGGCCGCTCTTGTCACCATGCTCATAATGTGACAAAACAGTTTTGTAAACCTTTTCAAACTGCATCTTGAGTCTCTATATGCAGACATACATGACGACTTTAAATGGTCACCTGATTTGCGTTCGCTCTGAAGGAAATATGTAGCGTTTTAAATGTTCGGTACACTGTACCTGAAAACTATATAGTTTTAGATGGTTATCAGTGTATGATGTGGCACAAGATTTGAAGCGGCTGTTTAGTGCTTGTATTCTGTTTTATTTTTCATTTTTAAAAAAATACAGTCGGATAAAATGGACTTTTCTCATTTAGCACTAAAAATATACAAGGACCAAAATGTAAATAATGCTGGAAGAGGCTCGATTCGTAAACTGCAAAATCAGCTTTCTGCTAAAAATTGAACTGCAGCTGGTCAAGAAAGGAAGATAAAAAATTATCCAAAAGTTATTTGGTATGAATCTTAAAACAAAAAAAATTAATAATGAATTAATAATGTCTTGCCTTTGTTAAAAGAATATGTCAAGTTATTTCAATCAAATGAAACACGCATTCATAAATTGCATTACCAGCAAAAAGAACTCCTCAGAGACTTTTTAACTTGTTTTACGAAAGCTGAAGTCTTGAAGTGTTTTAGAAACTCTGTCAAGAAATAACCTTCTTCCTAAAATATTAATATTTGTTGGAGACAAAATGAAAGAACTTTTAATGTTTGCTTCTAAATCGTCTGAGGCAGGGCCGGATGAACACTCCGTTAGTCCGTGCCCCAGCACAGAGTAAAAAAATCGAGGGGCGCAAAATTGCCAAAATAAAATGAGGGAAAAAAATTGCAATTGAGTTTCTAAATTTATTAGAAAAGTTTCTTTAAAAATTTAAAAAACAATAAAACAATCTAATTTTATGTACTAATGAGCGCAAAATTTTCAAGGCACTACTCCAGTAATCTATATATGTAAAGGCAATGTCAGTGTGAATTTTGCTCCAAACTTAAGCGTTGCTCTAAGAATTTTACTCTTCCAATAAGTGTTGCACCCAGTAAACGTAGTTTTTCAGAACTAAAAATAATCGAGAACTATTTGCGAACAGCAACATCTCAAACAAGATTTTCAGACCTTTTTTGTATTAGGGATTGAGTATGAACTAAGTAGCAGTTTAGATGTTTCCGAGTTAATTAGATAATTCTCTGAACTAAAAGTTCGTAAAAAAAAATCATCTGAATTATATACTTGTAAAATGTTTTTTAACTGAAGTATTTTAAGTGAAAAGTTATTATAAGTATTTGTGTCAATTACTGAGTTACACTGTTTTCTGGACGTTCATTAAAAAATGTAAAAAAAGACCATATATCTTTTTTTTTTTATAATGTTTACATTGTAGTTCCATAGGGGCGCAATTTTTTACTCTTGCACGGAGCAGTTCAAAAGCTAAATCCGACCCTGGTCTGAGGAAGTTCTCTCTTTCAAAAAACTGGTAGTTGAGGCATATATATTATATTGCCTGTTTCAAAACTCTCCTTTCAAAAATGCTAATTGATTATGATTTATTAAGAAGTGCTTCTGTTATTGACCCCACTTGTAGACAGCATTCCCTTTCACTGAAGCTGCTGAAAGAGTTGCCTCAGTTTGTTCAGAATCTATTGTCATCACAAGAAAAAGAGTCGTATGATTTGGGAGTACATAAGTTTCATTCGGATACTTCCCTTAATTTCTCAGGTGAAGAGTCCATTATTAAATGGTGGGTTGAAAGAAAGTAAAGGTATTCTTTACTGTCAAGGGTGGCACTTGCCCTGCTAACATGTTTTCATGGCCCAAAGGTTGAGACACGTTTTAGCATTATGAACAATATTATAACTTCTGGACTACATTAAATGCTTTGCAGACTGTAAAGTACCATCTCCTTGCAGAAGGAAAATACACTTTAGACTATTTTTTAAAAAGTGACATTTTACTAGAACATGTTGATAGAAGCCTGGTAGACAATATGAGGTCTTCACAAAAGCATATGAAAAATCTGAGAAGGTGGTGGTAACAAAATTAAAGACTTAAAGGAAAAGATTCTATCTAAAGAAAAAGCAAAAATAATTTATTCTAATGCTGCCAAACAGCAGAGAGTGATACACCATAAAGTTAATCAAATAAAACTTTCTCAAAATAAAAGGCAAATATATCTGAAGATCTGAGTTCCAAAAATTCAAATCAAATAGTTACTAACGAACAAGAGAGGCAACCATCCAAAAAAAGAACCTTTCTCAAGATAAGGGAAAAAATATATATGAAGGTCTTAATGAAAGATGTGAATCTTCTAAAGAGAGCTCCAAAAACTCAAATCAAATAGTTACTAATGAACAAGAGAGACCACCATCCGAAAAAAGAAAAACAACTTCTTATAATATAAAAGATATGTTCGAGAGAGCTGCATAAAAAAAAAAAAACGGTAACTAATATAGTTGATACATTTTTTTGTGTTTCTTTTGTTGTTTATTTTCCATTTAATTTATAAAAGTGTACTCTATATTCCAAATTTCAATTCAATAAATGTTTATTCAGAGTATTATATCAGATTTTTATTTTAAAAATGAATACACAATGATTAATTTCAACAAACAGATATTTTACTGATGTGAGCTTTATAAATGGTACCATAATTTCTACTAATGCTGTGTAAGTAAATAATTTCTTTCTAATTCTTACTATTTTTTCATTAAGGCAAAATTGTATATGAATAGGATAGATTTAATATCGGTAGCAATTACAATATTTGTTGTATTTGAAATTCATAAGTCTTATTGCTCAAATGTCTTTCGCATATTTTTTCAGACTTTTTGCTTTTTTGGCAATCTCATCCCTGTTCAATAGAAATTTCTTATTTCACTTTAAACTCTTAATTGCAGTGGGAGGTCATGGCATGATACCAAATTTAAAATGTAAGATGGAGTTCATGGAACATATGCCAGATGTGGATACAACCTCAAAATATATTCTCTGGGAGAATCGTTGAATATCGGGAAATTATTTCAAAGCGAATCTAAATGAGCAAAAGATAATAACTCAAATTGGCCTGAATAAATTTCAGGTTATGTGTCAATACATGAATTTTTGTTGACACATATTTTAGTTATGAATTTGTCTACCGTGTTGTGTACACTAGAAAAATAGTTTTGAAAATCATTACATTATGTAATCTGATGAGATGGTGGTTATTAAAGTCATCAAATTGAAAATGATCTTTAAAATTTATGCCTCTAATGGTCTATATTTAAGTATAATCACAAAAACATCCTTTTGCCCAATTCTGTACTATTCCTGGTTTGAAAAGTATATGAAAATAATTGCATATACAGGAAAGGGGCAAGTTCTCCTTTTATGATTTTTAAATGCGTTATTACTATAAATTATATCATTTAAACTGTTAACACAGATCTTGAAAGTATATTTTGTAACAACTTAATTTTGAAAAGTATTGCAAAAAGTTTCTTTATATTAATAACTAGCAGTACGCGCACAGCGTTGCCCGTGGAATCGGGACTTCAACAAAATAAAAAAAAGCCCACATACAATTACATAAATGAAAGTTTTAAAAACGAAATCAAAACAGAAATATATATATTATTGAGTTTGTCCGCTTCTTTTTCCTCTCGACCGAGTACCGTTAATCCAAAACAATGTTAAAAAAATTACAATGTGATATTTATTACACCGCAAGCAAAGTATGAAAGGCAAAGAAATAAGTTAAGACACGCTTAAAAATATTAATCGAAGTTATCGAGTAAAAAAAAATCATCTCGCAGAACGCGAAAGTAATGACGTCACCCTGGCCCGTCAGCCAATGAAATTGCCCGCAACGTTCCGGAGAGCTGTCGCTGGCGGAAGCTTCGCTACAGGAAAAATATCGTTCAACTACCAGGAAAAAATTAATTTAAGAAAAAAACTGGAAAAGACACTTTAACCATTCTTGTTTTAAATCCGACAGAACCGTTGCAGTTATAAGCTGAAAAATTTTCAAAATGATATCTTTATTAGAACCGGATGCAAGAGTTTTAAGGATTCCAAAAAATTTTATTTATGAAAAGTGACTATTTTAAAAAAAATTCCCAAAATTCAGTAAATTACGTTAGAAATTCGAAACTAACTTTATTAGAATGGAAATCGTGTGCTCTTTCCAATGGTTTATCTATTTTTTTTCGTACAATTATTCGAAACCATTCTATTGAGAAATTAGTGCGAAAAATCAACCAAAACAACACAAAACATTAAATAAAAAAATTTCTAGATTAAATTTTAAAATTTCGACTATGAGGTGCATTCAGTCACCATTACGACTACCTGTGTGCCAAATTTCATAGCTGTAAGTGCGATAGATTCGTCTGGACATCGCAGACATTTATAAGTATAGATGTATCAAAGCATATGAAGTATAGAACTGGAAATGAAATAAACTGAATCATTAATACCCCCCCCCCCCCAAAAAAAAAAAAAAAAAACTCCACTCATCTGGCAGGCACTCCCATGTACTACTAGCTTAAAAAATCTATTTCTGCGTTTCCTTCTCACTCAGTTTGACACTACTGATACTCTATCCCAAACAACAACTTGTTAGCACATGATAAATATTTTGTATTTTTGTACATAATAAAGCAAAATTTTCGAAGTAAAATTTCCAAGGGTTGAATTAAAATTGTTATTGTAGTGAACCAATAATTTCTCTCTCTTTCACAAATAGCAATTTATTAGCATTATTCTCTTGAGTGACAGTTTTCCAGCATGATTGTATTATTTGCAAATTCTTAAAATTTGAATGGAAATAGTTAAATAAAATGTGGATTATTTAATAAAAGAATAATAACATTCAAGAGAAAGGAATTCTTGAGTTAATGGAATCAGAGTTCAGAAGATTTTATATTTCCGTTTTTTAAAATTTCTAATGAGACTGAAATTTTATTACACGCCTTCAATGTACGCCATGTAAATAGGACTTTCAATTTTTGATTGGAATTTCATATCATCTAAGATTGTTGGTTCTTGTACCTTCCCTATTTATTTTGCAATTGTTGTTGATAGGTGTGACAGCTTTAACTAATGCTGGAGCTATCACAGTATCTAAAAGTTCTGATTCCAACAAAGTTAATTACTTTTGTTTGCTATAGTATCCACTTAGCTAACTTTCTTACTTTGGGATTCAAAGCTGATGTGGTTGGCAATCTTTCAATTCTCCTTTCCTCAAAGATGAACAAAGAAGATGGGGCAGTTAGATCACCATATGAAGTTCATGAGCAGGTAAGATGAAAATGATCAGCTGTTAACATAAGATCTCTTTCTTAAGTTGAGAATAAAAAAGAAAATTGAAATTCTTCTGCAAAATATATACCTCTGTACCAATTAGCTGCTGGTACTTCTGGCAGATCTTTCAATAACAAAAATGATTAACTGTGGGAATCATTTTGATATCGAAAATAATTTCATTAGAATCATGTGATGCATATTTAACAGACAAATACCGTCTGTGCATTATTTGGGGGCCCGCCCCCAAATTCTCACAGATGTTAAGAACTGTCTACTGCAAAATACATGGAACATTCTTCAAACTAAGTATTCAGCCATGACTGGATTATTTATGTGAGAATAAAAGAAATAAATTCTTTATTATAATGATTTTTTTATTCAGATATCTTATAATTTTTTTAACTAGGGAATGATAATAATTTTAATTACTCTTAAATAGTATTTCATTTGCTTTTTTTCCCCTTTCTAAATATGTTTATCTGAGATCATAATTTTTTTTTAGAAGGAAATTTAGTTGGGAGTGAAAAGTGCTAATATGGCAATATAATAAGATTATTTGACAGAATCAGAAAGCGGCCTGCATGATTAACAAATTACAGATGCAATGAATATCTGACAGTTTCATATAAAAAATAATGCTGTATTTTTTTTAATTTGCCCCTTCTAAATATCTGCAAATAATAGGATGAAGGACACAAGACTTTTTAAAAAATACTCCCTTTTATGTACAGATATTAATTTTCTTTTCCATTTCTTAAAAAATTCTATTTGTATTTTAGCTATCTTTTCTTCCTCCCATAAGGATTAAAATCGTCCTGGCGTTGCAATGCAAAAGCTTTAGAACCTGAAGTGTATTTTCTCTTTCTGTTTTGTGAAGCTTGATTAGCTCGAAAGTTCATAAAATTCATTTTCATCAGCTTTTGTTGTTATTTAACTAGACCTTTATTAAGTTAAAATTGTTCAAATTTGTTCTGGTTCTGGTTCCTTTTAAAAATTCATTGAGTCGATGAGCACGTGCTGAAATTTATTGTTTTTGGTTTAAAAAAAAATCAGCGCCTCTTTCTCCAGGGGTTCCTTTTCGAATATGAAGGTTAGATCTATCTGCCCTTGGTAGATATATTTGGAGTCACACAAAATTGTGCGATCCTAGAACAATTGTAGGTTCCACTAAACTTTTTATGAAAAAAGAAAGCTCTAACATCCAAAAATAAGCATAAATATATATTTAAAATAATTTGGTAAAACCTTCAGACAGTTCGCCTGCCCCAACCATTCGACAGATTTTGATAATTTTTATTTCGTATGAAAGCTTATGACGTCTAGATATGTCATCAAGTGTCGTCTGCCGCCCAGCACCTTTAATTTTGGAGAGATATTGCAAAATAAACGGAATATATTAACGGAGATTTATTTACGAAATAGTACCGTGTTCCTGAGCCTCAAAAACTGGATTGATTTCGCCAATTTATTACTTAATTTCTTTCAAATAACTAACGAATCGGAACTTTCCGCTTTATTTTCGTAAGTTTAAAATATTATTTTACATTTGTATGCAGTTCTGTTGAATTTCATTCCAATTTAATTCAACTTTAATAGCAGACGATTTTGTTAAGATATCTCTATAATTTAGTTTTAATAGCAGACGATTCTGTTAAGACTTATCTATAAATATTATTACAATTGTTTTAGTTAATATTTAATTTAAAATCAATAGCAAACGATTTTGCTTCCTTTCTAAATTTATAAGATAGGCAACAAGAAAATTAGTTGTTGTTAAAAAAACTTCTACAGAATGCAGCGTTCTTAAATGAGAGAATCCCAGATAGCATGCACACTTGCAGCAAGTTTGATTTTTCTTGATATTAGCTTGTCATGACAAACTTGATGTGGCAACTTTGCAGCAAACTTCCTGCAAAGTAACAAAGCATAATCGACGAACCCACTTGCAAAACATGTTTTCTGTGAAAATGTTATGACAAGCTTGCTTCACACCACGATTGCAAAACAAATTTGCTGCAAAGATAATACAGCACAATTACAGATAAATCTTTGTCTATGTTTTAAAAAACATCCGATTTTTAATAGCATCTCCTAGATCGTCTTTCTTTTTATTAATTCAATAAATCAATGATAATTTGTAAAAAAAACTAACCTTTTTATAAAAAAATTTTTTGAAAAATTCTCTATCTTTTTACTAAATATAGAACTCGCACTTTAAAGAAAACTATATCGCCTTTTTCTTAATGTCGAAATTTTAACGTTCATAAACAAAACTGAACCTAAAAAACAGTCAATGTTTGTTGAAAAATAATAACTTACGTCTCATTTTAAAAGTAATTACTTCTGAACCCTACTTTCATAATTTATTCTACTAGCAAAACGTAGTAATTAGCGAAAATCGCTCTCTCTTTGACTTCAAATCATATTCTCAACTCAAAATTTAAAAAATTAATGAAATCAAGAAAACAGTTTTAAATAAATCGTATAGATGAACGATCTATTAGCACAATCTATCTTCTCCTCTCAGAGTCTAGCTGTCCGAGTGGTTAAGACGACAGGTTTAGGAAGCGGTATGTCGGAGGTTCGAATCCGAGGTTGTCTTCGTACTCTGTTTTTGCAACCCAGAGAGCAGGTACATTTGCGGAAAGTTTGATTTTTACTTGCTATTATCTTGTCATGGCAAATTTGACGCGTCGATGTTGTAGCGAAACTGCTGCAAATTAACCAGGAAGAATCGCCACCCTCGCTTGCAAAACGAGTTTGCCACGGCGAAAATAGACAACTAGCGCCACCCTTCCTTGCAATGCAAGTTTGCTGTGAATTTGTCATGACAAGTTCTATCTTCTCCTCTCAGAGGGTCTATTCTGGGCAGGATTTGGGTGGGAGACGTCTTTTCCGACAATTGCGTGAAAAAGTGACGTGCTCTAAATATTGGAGAAATCAACGACCGAGAGGATAGAGCGTCAGCTTAAGAAGAGGTAGGTCGCGAGTTCTAATCCGAGGTAGTGTTCGTACTCTGTTTTTGCTATAGTTTGCAATCAGTTTGACGTGGCAAATTTGACGCATGGTGACTTCGGAGCTTGCGTTAACTTGCTACAAACTTGTTTCAAGCTTGCACTCTTGTCATGCTAAATTTGTTGCAAGCTTGCAGATTTGCAGAGCAAGATTGCTGCAACTTTGCTACAAACAAAAATTGCTATCTGGGAATGAGTTTGACGCCGCAATCTTCTGACAAGTTTGACGCGTGGTGACTAACTCGTTTGCGGTAACTTGTTTCAAGCTTGCACTCTTGCTGTGCCAGTCTTGCTGCAAGCTTGCAGATTTGCAGAGCAAGATTGCTGCAACTTTGCTGCAAACTAAAATTGCTATCTGGAATCAAGCTGTTTCAGGAATAAACATTTTATTTTTGCGATGACTTTTGGTTTTCTTCAATAATCCCAACTGTTGAATCCAATCGATAGCTCTAACTAACTAGCGGGGTAACTATAACATATGTTGCGGCGTAACTAAATATATATATAAGGCATGGACTGTATGATGCGGTGAGAACTTTGGAGAGAAATGAAGCGATGATCCATAAAAAAGCGGTTTATTCTATTGCAACGTGCATCACATCCCATCTCTCAACCAAATCTAGTTCTGGCGGGCTATGTCCCGCGCAGTTACAAAAATAGTAAACCTACTTCCTGGGGGTTGCCACATTTCGCGATCACAGTACTTAACATGCCGCCCCCGTTGAAATATCAATTTCAAAAAGGTACACATGAAATGTACACATCTCTTTTGACATGAAGCACTAATGCAATCTAACAAACAATAATAATGAAAATTACATACATTTACTCTTAAAAAATATATAAGTAGCTGCAATTATACATGAAATAAACAGTAAAAATATAAGTAAAACATATCGAAAGTAATAATGAATTTCAGTTTCAATCAGTACTCAGCACAGATTTAAAGAGAAGCTAAAGTAATATAAGTGAAATAAAATTTTCCAAGATACGCATTTCAAAATTTAACTATACAAAAGAATATCAGTTTTCTAGTGGCAAGAGAGCAATTTTTGAAATGGATCTTTTATAAATGCCAGAGTGAGTTTTAACATTTACTACTCTTACTACATTGTCTTTACCATAGAATACATCAACAATTCTACCTAAAATCCATTTACAACATGGGAGATTTTCTTCTTTTAGTAAAACCATATCACCAACTTTTAAGTTTTGTTTCTTTATCATCCATTTATTCCTCTGTTGTAAGGTACTTAAATAATTATTTTGCCACTTTTTCCATATGGCTTGTATCATTTTTGATGTTTTTTGCCACAAATTTAATCGATTGTTTTCAACATTTGTCAAATTAGGCTCAGCAATGGCAGTTATTGGCCTACCAATAAGAAAATGTCCAGGTGTCAAAACCTCCAAATCATCCATGTCGCTAGACAAAGGAGTAAGAGGACGGGAATTCAAAATTCCTTCAATCTGGTGCAAGATAGTATAAAATTCTTCATAGGTTAATTTTGAGACGCCTACGACACGTTTGAAATGAAATTTGAAAGACTTTACACCTGCCTCCCACAGGCCGCCAAAGTTAGGTGCTCTGGGAGGAAGAAATGTCCATTGAATACCTTCTTCAGATATAAAGTTAGATAGACATTCATCATGCTTAGTTACAATAAGAATCAATCGTTTTAACTCTGAATTGGCACTTACAAAATTCTTACCATTGTCACTGAAAATCATTTGCGATTTACCTCGTCTAGAAAAGAACCTTTTTAAACAAGCAATAAATGCTTTAGATGTTTGATCAGATACAATATCCAAGTGAACAGCCTTAGTAACCATACAAACAAATATACAAACATAAATTTTATGATATATACCTTTTCTTTGACTTTTATATTTAATGAAAAATGGTCCACAAAAGTCAATACCTGTGCAATTAAAAGGAGAATTTACATTCACACGCTCTTTAGGTAGACTACCCATAATTTGATCATTTGTCAACGGTTTTGCTTTGAAACAGGTAATGCGACTGTGGACAATTTTTTTACAGATACTTCTTCCATTTAAAGGCTAAAATTCTCTGCGAACACAATACAACAAATTTTGCTGACCAAGATGCATATTTTTCAAATGAAAGTACTGAATAACAATTTTAGTAAAATTACTTTTGTCAGGAAGAATGATTGGATGTTTCTGGTCAAAATTTACAGAACTATTTTCTATATGACCTCCTACTCTTAAAATTTCATTATCATCTAAGAAGGGATTTAGATTTTTAATCTTACCTGAGGGCTGCTTCTCTTGAAGAAGCAATTTGACATTATCCTGAAATGCAATTTTTTGAACAGATTTTATTAGAAATAATTTGGCCCTTTGTAACACCATGGTGGTAAGAGGTCCATCTAACTTACTTTTGGGATTTCTTGAATTGTTTACAAACCTGAAAAGAAAACTTACAACACGGATTAATTTAGAGTAATTATTACTGATGCTTAAAAGTGAATCTAAAAATGTAGAGTCCAAAGTTAACGCTAGACTCTTATCAGATTCCCCTTTTAGCTCATAAAGATAGTCATCATCAGTTGGAATGTCATTTTTATCACTAAGTTCAACAGTCACTTGTTGAAGAAATTATGGACCATTCCACCACAAAGAGTTGTCCATAAGTTGTTGAGGAGTCATACCACGAGAAATAATATCAGCAGGATTTTCAGAAGTTTTCACATGATGCCAGGAGAAATCTTTCGTCAGTTCATGAATGCGGGAGATTCTATTGGAGACGAATATCTTAAGCAAATGCGGTGATGTGTTGATCCAAGCAAGCACTATAGTCGAATCTGAGTAGAGGTAGGTTTTGTCGATCTTCAGATTAAGGGATGACACAGCTTTGGAGATAAGCTTTGAAAGGAGTTCAGCAGCACACAGTTCCAGACGAGGTATTGTCACGGATTTAAGTGGAGCCACTTTAGATTTGCTGCACAGCAATGACACCTTCACATGGTTCAAGATCGTAACACAACGAAGATAGACGACAGCACCAAAGGCATCCTTTGATGCGTCAGAGAAACCATGCAGCTCTAGTAATTTGATAGAGTCAGTTAAAATGTACCGCTGAATTCGGACATTTGTAAGATCATTTAAACAATCTCTCAGCGTTTCCCATTCGACCTTATCCTGATGTGGCAATTCTTGGTCCCATTCAGTTTTTTGAAGCCACAATTTTTGGAGAAAAATCTTTGCTTTTACTATTACTGGTCCTAGAAAGCCTAGAGGATCAAACAGTTTGGCTATATCTGCCAAAACAGTTCGCTTAGTAGGAACATTTGCTTATGGCGTTATAGTGAAATTGAAGCAATCTTCTTTTGGGTTCCATCTTAAGCCAAGTGTTTTAACTGTATCTTTGTCAGAATCACCAAACTGATAGCCTTGATCTTTTGTAGGGACGTTTTCTAAGAGCATTTCATTATTTGCACACCATTTGTGCAACTCCATCCCACCAGCTTTTAGTAATGAAATCAGTTCTTGCTGCAGCTTTAAAGCTGACGAAACATTGTCTGCACCAGACAGAACATCAT
>BGPR01008723.1:23039-61840 GCA_013235015.1 Araneus ventricosus | reverse complement strand
ATTTTTAATTTCTGAATTGCTTAAACCAAACATCTGTAAATTTACGAGGTAAAGATAAAATAATATTAATAAGAAATGTATGTTATTTCCATAGTATTTTCCTTTTTCTTCTCTCCTACAAGGTTTCGATAAAAAAATGGGCAACACCCGACACTTTACTAGCATTTTTATAAATTAACTCAAAATGGTTTTAGACTATTCGATGACCATTCACAACATTCATAAAATACCATCGTCATTATTTTATTTTAACTCGGAATTTTTCAGATGTTTGGTTTGTCTAAAAACGAAATAAAGCACCATTTTGGATTCAAACCTGTATTTTTTCACTTTGAAAGTCAGACTCTTCTCAGACCGAGCATCAAAAATCCGCCTCATATATGACAGTAGGCATACTCTTATGACAGAAGGATATCGCGTAGTATCTTTCACTATGTGGTTGGTACACGGAGTACTGCAAATAGTACTTAATTTCCTTTCTGTGCTGGCAGTGGGTTGGGGAAGACTCAAGCGTCGTCTTCGTCATTCGACGAGGATTCAAATTATACAGTATTTCTTCGGTAAACGTCGATGCCTTCAAAACGGGACGTTATTCCAGTAGTACTAACGAAATTGTGTAAAAAAATACATTTACTGTGTAGAATCTCCACGATTTTCTAGATTTTAGAAGTTCCATATAAATCAGAGTGTCTTTAGCTATGTATTCCAATCCCAAATCTGTACCTCAGACGTAAATGCTGGAAGTCTAATTTTGCCTATTGTGATGTTTTAATCGTATTTGCATTATCACAATCGCATGTTCGCATGAGTAAAATGCCGTAACTGTAGGTCGAAAGAAAAAAAAACGCTCTAAAAAAACCTCCGAATACAGCATGCGATACATTGAGCTTTTCACTTCTTTTGACTTTCTTGTAAAATGTTCATATTGTCACTTATGACAGTTTATCTCTAATATACAGAATTATAGTGAAGTAATAAATTAATGGTCTCGAAGATTTGACGTTATGCGCTTTTGACGGAGCCTCTTGAGGTTATATTCAAAAATACTCAAGAGCTTGGATTAGTTAATATCAACGTCCCATTTAGAAGCAACGCGAGAGCTATTTTGGGTCTGATCTTGCTGCTTTGAGCGTTGACAACTTAGCAGGCACCCAATATCCAATCTTCCACGCCACTCTAACAGGATGACACGTGGATTTATTCACAAATTTAAGGCTCACACTGTGGGCAGTTGGTGAGATTGAGTTTCAAACCTGAAATCGCGCGTTTCTAAAGCCGAGACTCTACCACAAGGCCACCGCATTTCCAACGAAAATAAAAAGACCGCTTTCTTTAAGATATCTAGTTAATAAATTGTATCAAACAATTGCTACACGCAGTTTGTTTTTCATTTATTTTACTCGACTTTTCACGTGACATTCACGTTTTTTCTTATGATACAGAGGCTGTTCGCACGTTTTTTAGACGATTTTAATGGTATTTACAGAACAATTTAACATAATATTTTTGTGTTTTAAATATTCATTTTGATATCCCGCATTTTTGATGATATTTTTACATCGTAACTTCCATGACAATAATGAATTTTGTGGTATCGGAAGAGGTATTATGTCCCACTCCTCTTAAACAGCTTTCCAAAGCCTACAAAGGGTTGCAGGTCGACGTTTGGATAATGCGCTTTTTAAAAATCCAAAATCGCAAAGACTCAGAGTAATACAGAACTATTTACCAGGAATATCAGTGAAGGTTATAGTCTTATTATTTATTTCTTGTTTTATTTTTTTCCAGGAAATTAACAGTGTGTTTTGAATCACCCTGTAGGCAGAGTGGAGAAATTAATTCAAGCACCCTTTCATCTAATGCATTAAAATGCCAAGCTCATGTTATTGATCATTCCGTTCATGCCACGCCATACCGAAAATTGAATTTTCGATATCGCGTTGTCTGTTGCTGACCGGAAATTATATTCTCTGGCGATCGAAGTGTTTATTCTTAAAATAGCTTCTTATGTAAATATTGAAAGCATATTGAATTTGGTGCAACTTTAGAATTTTCCATTCTTTAACCCTTTGTATCCCGAATTAATTTACGAGCAAATTTACAATTTTATTTTGAAGCATTAGATACGTTTTGGAGCAGAATAACCCCAGGAAACAAAAAATATATTTAATTAAAATAACTTAATTAATTAAATTGATAATTTTTTAAAAAATTTCTGCCTTCAGTTTTTATCTACTGCTTGCTGTTGGAACTACATTCATCGTGTTCTTGCGAATTCCGTCAAGGAAAAAGGTCATATTCCAAAAATATAAGTGTGATTAAAGTGGGTCTTTTTAGTGCCGTCGCGAAAGGGTTAATTAGTGTATGGCCATCCGCTTTCGTGAGTTTGCATGAAGAGCGTAGATGAAATTGTTTCTAATTTTGATAAACCTAATTTAAAGTAGGTGCATATCTTTATTCCAAAATCAAATCTCCTCCGACATTGTAGTTTTATCCTTTTCCAATGATGAAACACATTTTGTCACTTTGGGGGAGGGGGAATCAGAACCCTTTTGCTCAAAGCAAAGTTGTGACTTAATAAAAGGAATACAATAATAGAATAAATAAATAAAAAAAATTAAGGTATAAGATTTTATTTAAAATGCACTTTAAATGAGAAAATACGTTTACACATTATAATTTCGTCAAAATGAACTCAAAAGTAAAAAAATAATTTTTCTGATTACCATAAAATGCATGGTTCGAATAAAAGCGTGGGCGCCTTTACCTTCTAAGAATATTCCATTTGTTTAAGAAAATATACACAAAATATAAGGTGCTATATAAGGCGCCCTCGAATAAAATTCGAACCATGCATTTTATTGTAATCAGAAAAATTATTTTTTGCTTTTGAGTTCATTTTGACGAAATTATAATGTGTAAGCGTATTTTCTCATTTAAAATGCATTTTGAATAAAAGCTTATACCTTAATTTTTATTTATTTATTTATTTTATTTTCTTCTTTTTGTGACGGTTGACACGAATACACACGCATGTTAGGTACAATAAACCAAATTCAATTATTGAATTCTCCAATATAAAACAAATATTAAAATTATTATATGCATATGTACAATTACATTTTTAAACTGAGTTAATGACATTAACTTTTTGAAATATAAATCCGTAATATATTACGTGATAATTTACAATTATTATCAACAGTGTAATAGAAAAAAATAGAATCGATCTCTACACAACTTTCTCTTTCTGCTTTGAGTGCGAAACGTTTGGTGCACACGAAGTAAAAAAAAAACTACTTCTGTGATTGTTGACGAATTCTAATAGAAAGTAAACCCAGGACGCGTAGAAACACGAACTACGTCATTCATCGCTGCAGCGCCGGGTGTTGTTACAACCCTACGTAAAGTGAGGTTACCACCTTCGAAACTTTATCGCCCAAATATAGAGCTAAAATTTTAATATCATTTTTTAGGTTTAAAATAGGTAAAGATTTCAATTTTTTTTGCATAATATTGTATTGTCTCCGGAATTCCACCACTGTTCTAAATTTCAAAGCTGTAGCTCGACTGGAAGTGGGTAAGAAATCGATCTCAAGATTTGTGGACAAGACACTCAAGTTGAATAAAAGCTTATAAAACGCGTTTGCCACTCTCCCCGATATATATATATATATATATATATATATGTTCTATGATTTAGAACACTTATAAAAGAATGCTTAAAAATTTTCTTAATATTTATTTTTCAAAAAAAAATTTAGTTTTCCGCAATTTCTAGCTACAATTAATGTTCTATAATTGGGAGAGTTTCTAAGAAATTTCCCCTTAATCAAATTATTCTTTACGATAATCAACTGCAAACTTGACAAAATGAATTTTAGAATAGAAGAAAAAACACCCAAACTCACAAAAAGGCAGAAGAAAGAAAGACGAAAATATTTATTTGATACAAAATATATGCAAATCTGATAATGTAGCTATATGTTGATCAGAAATTAGCCAGTCAATATTATTTATAAATTTCTTCAATTGCAAATTCGTTCTTCATGAAGCGATTATTAAGGAAGGTGATATTCCAGAAAGCTTTAGGTGAAAGGTGTCAAGAGAGTCGATCGTTCATTGAACTGACCTCGTCATCTTCGGTCATTATCTCGAGTTCCAACAGCTCTCAGCCAGCTGCCAAATAAAGAAATAGCAACCAAAGAAACTTGGTGAACAGTTTCTTGTGTGAGAGAGGTCTCTAATCAACAACAGTACTGGAAGGAATCGGAGGAAATACATACAATACAAAATGCATGTCGTTATTATAATTTTTCTTGCCATCTTCTGTGAATTCCCCAGTTCAGTAGCTCTCAGCCCGCTGCCAAATAAGGTACTGCATCAGGAGGAATGCATTAGTTTCTTATGCTTCAAATCTTTCAAATAAGCAACGGCGCAGGAAGACATTACAGGAACAACGTCTATAATATGCCGTCGTTGTCTTAATTGTTTTTGCCATTTTCTGTGGATTCCCCTCTTCAGCAGCTCTCAGCCCGCTACCAAACAAGGTACTGCAACAGAAGGAATACATTAGTTTCATATGCGTCAAATATTTTAAATTAGCAGTACACAGGAAGACATTAGCGGAACTACATCTATATCAAGCCGTTGTACTTTTAATTATTCTTGCCATCTTCTGTGGAATCAGCTCTCAGGAAGCTGCCAAATAAGATACTGAATCAGGAGGAATGCATTAGTTTCTTATGCTTCAAATCAGCTCTCAGCACGCTGCCAAATAAGATACTGCATTAGAAAGAATATATCAGTTACTTGTGCGTCAAATCTATCAAATAAGTAGTGGTACAGGAAGTCATTAGGGGAACAATATCTATAACAGGCCTTCATTCTTTTAATATTTCTTTTTAATCTTCGGTGATTTCCAAGTTCAGCAGCTCTCAGCCAAATGCTAAACAAGGTCTTGGCATCCGAAGATTTTGATATCTGCAACATTTAGGGGTGCATTTGAGCTTTTATTTTCAAAACCCTGCCAAACAAGTAAACATCTTTAGAAAAGACGGTTGGAATGACGGTAGGTTTGGCCATTTCATAATTTTTTTGGAAATTCCAGTTTCGCCTTTATGACAAGTTTTTTGCAGAAACTCCATACTGCTGAGTTGCTGACCTTAGGCACTGGTGTTTGAACAACATTGTCATTTTTAGCATACAAATCAATTGCTAATTCTGCTCTTATGTTCAGAGCTTGGCAAAACAACCAGATTGAGCGTTTACGAATAATGGGGATTATGAGTTGTTTCAGATGATCGTGCTCGGCCTTTTCATCAATGATCTTATCCTTGCATATCATCATTGACTTGTCATAATTGAACTATTCCATTAATAAGACATTAACCCATTATAGGCAAAACAAAAATGTACTCACCGTAGGCTGCAACCATTACAGAGCACAGCAAAATTTGCATATAAACTACCATATTAATAAAGACATCCATAGCTTTTTGTTTTTAAAACGTAAAAAGCACTACAAAAAATTTCACAGCAAATAACTCAAGCAGAAGAGATCGCACAAAAACAATTGTAAAATATATCATTATTTGATTAATCGAGTATTATTGCAATTTTTCTCCTTTATGGGTCATTGTTTAAAAAACTTTAATTTCTTTAAATAATACATCGTTTATTTTGTTTAAGCCATTCAGTCTAAATAACAATGTGATATTTCGCGAATCAAAGGCTAAGAATACCTCGACTAGTGTTATTTTTCAACAGAATACGACTAAACAGAGATATGTATCTTGAAATAATACTTTAACAATGAAAAATATATTTTAAGTAATGAATGCTAACTACTGTTCAGAACTAAAGGTACTAAAGTAATTTTTACCCCACACTAAAATTCAAAAAATGAGTTTTGAATGACATCGACTTTATTTACATACATTTTTCTCTAATTTTAATACATTTTTAAAAATAATTTTAAGCATATTAGAATGTGAGTATAAGTTTAGTTTAGTTTTATTGGCTACCCGTTTTGACGCAATGCGAGGCCTATTTTGGTACGGGTCTCGTAATTTTGAACCGCGGTCAGATGACATCTAAGTTCGTACCCCCTCCCCAAACTTCCAAACCACACCAGCAGGAGGATGTTTGGCCACTACGTATGATTTAACGTACAGCAAGCTCTATACAGGGCGAATCTTCAGTGAAATCGGACTTCGAAGCCGAGATCGTACCACTAGGCCACCACGGCCCATGCGGGGATAAGAAGTTATCTCATAAATAAGCAGGTTCTCTGGTCCTGTGGTGGCACAATAGTGATGGTGAAGCTGGTTAACAGTATCATCGTTGATGATGGGACTCACTTCCTTGTAATAATTCGGTGCAGGAGATGCTCGTAATGCGGTCTGTTTTACCTGGTTCACATACACCTTATTATCTGTAGCGATCCGGATATTTCACGTGATAAAGTGGGTTACACAAGGACCGGATTAAGTCCTGAGAGACCCTTATGTATTATAAGTTTCGCACCCTGCCCTTTCCCAACTTCCAAAATTATATATTTTCCTTTAATCTCTAAATGAGCAGTTTTATACGATTTTTATGGTATTTTAAGAACTATTTTACATATTTTTTGTGTTTGAAATATTCAGTTTGATAGACCGTGTCCTTAACTAACTTTCTACATCGTAACTTCCATGACAATAATGATTTTTGAGGTATCGGATGAGGTGTTTTGTCCCATTTCTCTTGAACAGCTTTCCAAAGTCTAGAAAAGTTTGTAGGTAGACGTTTGGATAATGTGGTTTTTAAAAGTCCAAAATCTTTAAAACTCAAGGGTGGAACAGAACTATTTACCAGGAATATCAGTGAAGTTATAGTCTTAATACCCACTTCTTGTTCTATTTTTTCCAGGAAATTAACACTGAATTATGATGGTGCGGCTGCTTGCTTTGTTTTAGTGCAGTTCTACTGATTGATGGCATTGTGGGTAAAGAGATATTATTTCATATTTGAATATTATGGATAAAATATACTCCTGATAGTGTGTGGAGTTGATCTTAATATTTTTATACGCTCTCTTTACTTTTATTTTGCCATTATATGAAAAACTAGCAACAATCATAATTTCCTTAGAAAAACTTTCTTTAGATTCTTTCAACCACGTTTTAAGTTTTTTTCTCCTCCTTGATGATAATAAATTGAATTTTTTCCTGCAGTCATTTAATGAGACTGAAGTTTCATCTATTGTTACAACATTTTTTCCATTTTTGTCCGGATAAATGCTTTTCATAAAGAATTCCGCAGCGTGTTCTGTATTCAACGATATGACGTGGAGAAAGACGATGAAAATTGTATTTTTTGGCCTTTTTGAGATTTAAATAAGTCTTAATAATTTTGTTTACAGTTAGTTGATTTTGAACATTTTAATGATTTTCCCACAAACCATTAACTTGGAGGATTTTCTTTTAACATTAAAGATATCACATTTGCAATATTCGAAGAACTGCGTTTTTCCTTGGATACGTATTTGGAATATTTTTTCCACTTGAAACCGTACTCGGACGATTTTTACTTTTCTTATTAGCAGCATTACCTATTGTAGCTTTAGATACTGGAAAACCGTGGTTTTAATAACTGAATAAGATTAACTCTCTTCGAGAAGAACAGAAATGTAACATTCCATCCGCTTCTTTAAAAGAGTCATTTTGCATGTAAACAAAACTTTAAGGTAGCAGATGATAACTTATGTCTTCAAAAATGTAATTTTTGTGAAAAATTGATTTTCCCAAGGAAACGAACTTTTCCTACAGAGAAACAAAATAGTCTAAAAAATGTGCGAACACCTTGTGTAATATAAAGAGGGGGCATGCAAAAATACTTTTCATTCAGAACTGGATTTATAACTTTTTTTCTCTCTGGATAATGAGTTCAAAAGATTTAAGAAAATGTTAAGGCCAATAAAATGACTCCTGATTTATGTATTTATTTTTTGCTTTTCCTTGTTTTCCAGTGAAACGAAGCCCCCTGCCAGTCTGCAACTAATAGGAGAAATATGCGTCCCGGCCTTTGACCAGTCACGTGGACAACGGAAGCAGCGGTGCACGATGCGATCTTTTTGAAGTGGAAAGAGAAGGAAAAAAACCCACCCGTGAAAACAAACAAGGTTTTCGCAGAGAAAGCGATGGTGTAATGAGCGAGTGACGTCGGGACAGCGTGCATAAAAAGGTGCCGATTCCCTGTTCCGAATCAAAATAAACCATGACGATGAAGTTCCTAGAGACGGCGTGGATTGCTCTCCTCCTGCTGAATGCTGTCAGCGGCAGTAAGTCACCCACTTCCATTCGTTTCTCTCGATATTAATACAAAAATAACCATCAATCCAACTCTCAGTTACTTTGATCATTCAGTTATAAAAGTACTATTAAATTAATTTAAATAATATCAGAATCAAAAGGAGAGAAATTACAGATGAGCATCATGTACACATTTTAGGGAAGTCTTAGTTTTTTAGGAATTATGCCTTAAAAGTAGCAGATAGGACTTGATTTAGTTTTCGTTGCTAGGTAAAGTAACTAAAGTGACGATAAAGCTTTAAAACTTTTTGAACAAGAGTATAATGGAGACGGCAAGCCCCGAAACCCGTTCCGGCACTGCCTTTTTTTTTACGAGAAATGAATAACAAAAAAATTGTGAAAATGCCCTTAAAACAGAGCGATTTTCGTCACCCAGATTAGATTGTTCCAGCACTGCTTTTAGATTGTTCCGGCACTGCTTTTAGATTGTTCCGGCACTGCTTTTATCGTTCCGGCACTGCTTTTAGATCGTTCCGGCACTGCTTTTAAAGCGTTCCGGCACTGCTTATTTTGGTACTACACCACTGTTTCTGACAAACCAAAGAGAAAGTCGCTTTCCGTCCGTAATTGAAAAATAATCTGAATACATTTTAAAATCATTTTTGTCATTTATCATTATTTTTCACTTTTTGCAGTCCCAAAATGCTGTATTGAAACATGTTCTTACAAATATCTCCATTTATGTTTTGGGGCTTGAAATAAAGATTTTTTAAAATTTTTTTTCTTTTTAATCTTTCAACTCTGCAACTTTCCGTTCTAGATTCACCTCAAAGAGAATAATGAATGTATGATATGCAATGCCTTAATAATCTTTGTTTTAGAAAAATGGGATTCTTATAATGGTCAACTATAGTTGCCACATGCAGCAATTTTTTTGCATGAATGCAAGAGTTTTTAAGGCTTACTGATACCGTTCACATTTTCTTACAAAAGTTGTAATATAACAGAATAATGCTATCTTGACCATAACAAATGTATGGCATTCCCTGACAGACAAGACTAAATAAACAATTTTCATGTGTAGTATTATCAGTATTGATCAATAATAAACCAGATGAATTTTATTATTAGCTTTAAATTGCTAACATTTGACTAAATTTTTAAAAAAATCTCAAAAGTTCTCTTCCTAAAGTCTTTCTTTTAAAATTTTCCTTTGAACGTTTAATTTATGAAGATTATTTTTTTGGCAAATGACAGCTAGTTGGGATCTGATTTCCAATTGTTGCATGATTTCTGAGAAGTAGGTTTATTTATGAAATTCCCTAATCTAAAACGATGGCAATAATATTCAATGCTTTGGTCGGTACTATTCATAAATCGAGATAATGTTATACCACACTTAAGATACAAAATAAAGCAATTCACATTCTCAAGTAAAGATAATTTGCTTTCACTGAGTGAATGAAATCACGGATATTCTGACGAATTTTACAAATTAGGTAGGTGAGCCAAAGTTGGCCGGTTTGAGGATTTTTCATAATTTTCTGGTTAGATGTCTGTGTCTGAATTTTTTTGGTAACATTTTACACTTATATCCTACACATATCAAGTATAATTTTATTTGTACAATGAAATTTAATTGTTTTTATAATGTAATTTCAAAATTGTAGCTTGTGGGCCACCTTTGGAGCATAGTGTTCCAAAGGTGGTCCATATATTGAAATCACTTCTAAAATGTGAAAAAATTACTCGGTAAACTATTTTTACTTCTAGAAGAGAATTACAATGTTCAATACTTTATGTTTATACTTATAGCAATAACTAGGCCAAGAATTAACAAAAGTTTCTTTTAGATTTCATGAGAATTTTCTGATAGGCGAATAAAACTATAACACCATTCAATAATTAAATAAAAAAATATAACTTTTATTGTTATAAATTTAACAATAAATGGTAATAATTTTTTTCAGATATTTAAGAAGAAATTTTGAAAATCACCCTTTCCCCAAGTAGTACACTATATTGCTCAATATTGTAAAATTGGAAACATCAATATTGTACAATATTGATTTACAATATTGTGACAAAGTAAAATGTAAGACTTTTCCCATATTGCTCAATATTGGGTTACAATATTGTACAACGTAGTTCCCAATATTGTGTATGGAAATCAATGTAGCGCTACATTGATTTCCATATTTGTTTCCTAAGGTGGCCCGAACCCGGGTCACCTTGAGAACATGTATATGGTCGCTATTTGCACGACTTAAAACTATCAATATGATAAATTTATTAGAATTGAAATAAATGTGGTTAAAGAGAAAGAAATAAGCTTCCAGAAAACGTATAATAACTCAAAGTTCTAAGGATTTAGACACATGAAAATTAAAATATCTTTTTCTATGGAAATTAGAACGACTACTCCTCAAATGTGAAATCACTGCATACCATGGAGGCCGATCGAGATCATCTCTTTAAATTCAGATACGTGCACTGCAGATACATGATTTACAATGCAGTAGCACCATGTTGTGATTAAAAATGAAATTGATGCTACTTATTTTTTTTTGGGGGGGGGGCTACCTTAGGAATACTGGCGCCGCCTTTGGTTCTACTTGTAAATATCTGACTGAATTTTTACCTAAACGTTAATTTAGTTTAAAATTTAAGTATTATTTATTTGTTTTAAATTGTTGCGTTTCTTTAATTAGTTACAAATTGTTTTTCACAACTTTTGCACACTATAAAGAGTAGGAGAAGTAAAAATTTCTATTTGAAGCATTAAAGACAACTGTTATCAAAGTGTCTTGCTTAGTGCTGAGTGAAAAATTTGCTGGCACTCGATGTGGCAACGAAGGAAAGGTCGAACATTTCAGCAGCATTTTTATTTCTCATTTAAATACGGTAGATACAGAAAAAATTACACTTCGTCGAGTGATGCTAAAAGCCGACTAGCGGGGTGTCTCGGTTACACGCTGTGATAAGATCAAAGCGTGATAGCTTCGAGTTCATTTTCTCAACTGTAATATTAAGGTTTATTTTGAGTAATGTTACAGTATATTTTGGGAAAATGCTATATGGAACAATTAAAATTCTGTGGCTGATATCCATAACTCGCACCTTCGAAGATGATAAGGAAAGGAAGGAGAATGTTAATCAATATATCAATTCAAATAGTTTTTCTTTAATCTTTACTAATAATAAGGGGGAATGTGCGTGCGTCTGTATGTTGGCGCTCTACAGGGCAGACCACTGGACCTAGAGCTACGAAATTTGGCACAAACATAAGTTGGAGTGTGAAAATGTGCATATCCGATCCCGTTCTCGGAAATTTTTATTAGAATTTTAATTAATAAAAAATTGAGCAAAATTTCGGTGTTTTTCTTTAAAAACTTCCGTAAAGATTACAGCATAAAAAACAATTTTTAGACCATCTGAAAGTGCAAAAATTACCTTTTCAATGAAATAAATTAAGTTGCAGTACAATTTTTTCTCTAATTTTAATAAATTTTTCCATATATTTTTTGGTATAATTAGTCGACATAGTCGAATTAGTCAACAATACTCTTCATTGTTGCAACGCAATTCAAACCGTTTTCATTGTTTAAATAAATATTTAATTGCGTGTTTCTCTTTCATTGTTGAAAGTTGAGGCAATATCTTATGCATTTTGCTTTCATCTTTTATTTCATCAAAAGTTTTATGGAATCTGTGAAGCAAACTCTCTGAGATATTACGTATATTAAGAAATATATCGAATAAGCCGAATGATTATGGTTGCTATGTTTTCATTCTTTTCTTCAGCATGTTGTAATTCAGCTAACGTGCCGCTGGCCATAAAATGTGTTGCACCATTTTAATGTTGAATCGAATGCATATTTTGCAAGAGAAATAAGAAAGTGAAGATGGCACCGGCAACCTGCAATTAGATGTCACATGGCATGGCCAGTTATTTGACTTCATTAGGAACATTTATGTAGACAATTAATAGAACAGGCTCAAGACACAAATAGAACATGGGTTAAATATCTACCACAATCTGAAGTTTAAAATTACGTTGTTAAAGTAGCCATGAATATAGAATGATACAAGATTCAATTGAAATCATATTCCCGGCGAATAAGCTGGTCGCCGAAGGCGGCTAGTACTTCATTGAAGCAAATAGTCCGAGCACTGATTTTAGTTGATATTTAAACATTATTATATTGGACATAATATATATATTTTCTCTAGCTTTTTCTGTTTAGATATCAAGATATATATTTTTTAAATAATTATTTGAAGAAGAATGTTGTTACAGAATCTCTTTAAATAAAATGTTCTCAAACAATATAAAACGTTTCTTGATGGAAAATCAGCATTTTGTATAATATTTCCTATAAAAATGTACAGGTTAATTGAAGACTACAAGTGGTAAGCAGTGTAGGTTTAAAAAAAATCAAACGCCGTTTTTTTACATTAAAATGTCAAATGAGCAATATTTTATAATGTGGTAAGCGTGAAAAATGTCTGGTAGTCTTCTAAATAGTTCAAAAGAGCGTGTAACGCTAGTGCAAATAGTTTTTTGCGATTTCCTAACATTTTCGCTTTTGGCACTTACACCGTTTACTACTTTTAGTCCTCAATTATGGCATTAATTTCGTACAGTAGATCAAGCTTTTGTTTTAAGCTCAAAATGGGGCACAATTTTGACATAGCAGTGCACTATTGTCAAAAATGAATCGTGCATCACATCATCTAGGAATTAACCTATTCCATTTCAATTGAAGCTATTAATTAGTTAAAAATATTAAATGATTTAAAAGTGTAAAGTGGAGGATTCATTTGATCTCAGTGATAATTTTACTGCTGATACGGATAAAAAGTTTTGGGTCCAAAACTCTGTCCATTTGACTTCTTTTTTCATTCGATCATTTATTTTCATTTCTTTTATTCTATTCAAAAGGATATGAATAGATGCATGACATTTTTTCATTTTTAATATCTTTCCAGACACAGCGAAAACGGTATCAGTGCAAAAAAGTTTGTTTCTTATCTTACACAAAAATTAATATGGTTCTTTTTTTACAATAAAAGAGCTAAGGATGACCGACTAAATTCGGCAATTGTTCTGAGCTTATTCAAATCATTGAAACATTTGAAAACATTTATACTCTGATTCATTAATTTTTATCCATTCGTTGGTTTCCTATAAAGCTTATGTCATTTATCCTCAAAACGAATTTCCTATAGGATAAAATGTCCTATAGGAAACTTTTTATCCCTTTCCACCTATCTTAAATGTCCTGTATCCGATGCCCTAAGAAATATCTTTACATTTAAAAAGAAGAATTATTTTATCTGCAAATTTTTTTCGGGTTCATTTTTACATTCATATTGGCGCAGTTCAATTTTCGATAACCGAGGAAAAATCCAAAAAAAAAAAAAGAATTTTTTTTTCCGAAACGGAAAATCAGGCTATAGCCAGGGACAATTCAAGTTTACTACACCAGAAAGCTACGAGCGATCACGTCACCATGGAATGATTTAATATTAATACGTGTTTCCTATTCGTCTTAGGCCTTTAGAAATTATGAAATTAACTAGCATTATTCTAAGTATACAGATTCATAACTCAGAATCTTCATTTCTGATGTTTAAAAACTGAATTGTATTCTAATATATCATTTACTTTTTAAATATATTGGGATCATTATTTAGCTAGGCCTAATGATAAACCGCGTAGCTTTCCTGGCACTGTCAACTTCATCTATCCTCGACGATTCAAATGGGTCCAGGAAGAAATTCATTCATGTTTTAAAAGAGACTCTCTGATTTTCTAATATTTTTTGTTTACGCTCGTAAACAAAGTAATAATTTCCACAGTCCCTCACCAACCATGGATTTCGATCGAAAATTTTAAACAGGGTGGCAACAAAACGTTCGTGTGTTTCTGATTGTAGTTCGGATTTTTGTAAGAAATTCTTCGCGTATTAGACGGTATACTTCAAACAAAGTCAATCTTCATCATATCAATCAAAGATGAAACTGGGATCAGGTTCGGTAATTGTATTGGCCGCATCGGTAGCTTTTTACTTTCTCGTATACGAATTATACAAAGAGAAAGTATTGTAATCGTCAAAAAATTCGAACTCGAGATTTTGACGAATCTCCCCGTTTTAGACCTCCCTGAGTCCGAAAAACACAATTTTGGAATTATGTCTGTCTGTGAACACGATAACTCGAAAACTATTAGAGATACAGTGTTGAAATTTGGTATGTGATCTTTACACATAATTTGTAGGTTTCTATCAAATTTTGGACAAAATCCGTGCATGGGAAGTCTGTCTGTATGCCCGTGTTAAGGTGAACGCGAGAACTCACAAACTTAAATAGCTAAGTGGATAAAATTTGGTACACAGTTTTATCATCAGGAATGTAGGTTTGCATCAAATTTTAGACCAAATCCGTCGAAGGGTTGACTGTCTGTCTCTCTGTATAATCGCATACTTTTGAACGCAATAACTTTTTTAAAAAATTACTTTGATAAATGAAATATGGAATGCGACCTTCTTACCTTAGTGGTAGATTTGTGTCCAATTTTTGTGTCAATCGGTTTAAAAAAAGGTGTTCAAATTTCCAATTTCGTTTTCTTTATCTTACACTCAGCCCTATTGGTAATCACGCCGGCTTCCAATTCCACTTCCACGTTGGACGACCTTCGGAAATCGTGGTATGACGTTTCGCTATTTTTTTCTCCACTGCGTTAGGGGTTCTTGTTCGTTTTACTCCTTTTTAGCTTATTTTTTTCTCTACATGTGTTAGGAGTATACGAGAATGTTTAGGGGAGATCACTCCCGCTGGTTATACCTCTGTATTGAATTGGACCAAAAAAGAAGGTAGCATATTTTTATTTGATTAACATGATGCAAAATTATTCGGAACTTCTTGGAAAGCCTCCGTGCAGTACAATTTTCAAAAATCTCCAACGTAAATCGAAGGTTATAGTACTTGACCAATTCCATAGAAGATTCTGAATTTCACTCGTGTTGCCACGCGCAAAAGCTAGCTTAACAATTTTGAATTTCATTGACGTTGCCAAGAGTAAAAGATAAATTTAACCAATTAATAGCAAGTGTACAATTGTTTTGGAGGGTCCAGAGTTGAAGCGGACAAAGTCCATGTTTTTCCCATTTTGCACTAACACTGCCATGTTAGTGTAGAAATGTTATATTTTCTGTGTAATAAGGATTGAAGTCCACAGTTCAGTTTCCATCCATCAGGCAGCAAGAACAATATTTTAAATTAAACTAATCAGCTTTAAATATGTTTTCTCAGAAATAAATCCCATGAACTTAGTTCACTTTTACTCTTAAACCTTTTATTCTAAAATTTTATACTGATTAAGGAAATGCTTCGTTACTGTTTGCATCAATTTTGATAGATCTACAGCCAAAGAACTTCTTCAACTTTTGATGCTATTAATAGACTGATATTTATCCATCACCCAAACAGAAACGAGTGCAGTTTTTAGACACCTTATCGAAGCAGCAACGATAGCTTAATTTGATAGAGAACTCCAATCTGATAACCCGCCATCACTAGCATTCGATATCAAATGTCCGTCGACACTTGGCGATAAGCAGTTCATTCAGCCGGGCAGCGGGCACGTCTGCTTTTACACACCTATGATGTCACCTCAGCAGCAGACTTTCAAGGATGCCTGCCGTAATCACCTACTTGTGCCCTATCTCTTGCAAAAATAACTCATTAATACAAACTGACCGCATTTGATATTGACTGCAGACGGACAGGAAAGTTCCAGAATATTCCGAGATAAATTTCAACTCAAACAGATGCAACGGTCATCTAGGGGTCTTTGATAAGGTGTTTGTCAGAAAACATCGTTATCTCAAGTAGGTTAATGGATCGGTGCTCGCTGACCGAAAGTTCTTCTCAAGTAGGTTCTTCTCACCGGAAATGGTGCAATGGAAACCTTGGGATATAAATGTGTTAAAATAATTCTTAGCGGAACAGTGGAGGCGCGTGGAGTCTCATCACGTGCACGTTTTAGAAAATTGGCATCAGAGGCAGTGAAAAAAAACTGTTTACGACAAAACTTGTAAATCTAGCCTTCTGATAATGTCGAATGATTCCATTTGCGATAAAAAATGGTGAATCCTGAAACTAGAAGGGAAGTGAAATTATTAGAGAAGCGAACACCATGCAATTCATTAGCGTAGATTAGCTTTTACTATAAATGCAAATGATTTTTAGATAAGTGATTCATAATCCCTTTTTCTTACTAGGAACACTTTTTCATGAACCACTCTGATTTCGCAAACTCCTAGGCTTTCATATTCTAATTCTTGATTTTCCTCAAAACAGTATAATATTAAGCACAAAAGGATGATCTGTATATTGCCTATGGAAATTTTTGATAAATCGAAGTGAAAGGCACAGACGCAACTGGTATTCATTCACTTGACTCAAATTTCAAAAATTCTAATTAGTTATTGGATGATGGTTTGGGTTTTCCTGTCCATTTCTTACACTTGTGCCTGAATGGGTCACTTGCGCCTATACATTCTTGTACAAAAATTGTTTGTTGTAGTGTGATCTACCATCCTTAAAGTTTGTCTATAATTTCTTATTCGCCCCGTAATAAACTTTACCAAAAATAACTAAATTATTTTCTGAGGGTCATATACTCTGCCTTTTTAATAAATGGAGAGACCATGATGACAGCATCTTAGCTTCTTGATCGTATAAGGCGGGAATTCGATTCTCACATTCATTTATGTGGGTTAAGCTGTGTACGTTTAATGGGTGGAATACCAAACATCCTAATATTAGTACGACATGGAAGGGAGAGAGAATCGCGGCTAGTGTGTAGTCCTCTTCACTACTCCCACTTGGTCTGACGTAACTAACCAAGTCCATAAGTCTAAGACTTACGATAAAGAGGAAGAGCGATAGCTTTTGTTGGTCAAAGTGATCTTGGAGCACCTAGGTATCACCTCAAGAAAAAGCCTGACTTTAGCTGCAATACATGGAGGTAAAAGCTTCCCTTCGTCGTGGAGTTCCAGGGGGAAAACTTGGGGGAAAACAAGGTAAATCTCCAACAGCCAACACGATCAATGCGTCTCTAAAATGCACATCAGTTTACTAGTTTTTGAATAATGGTAGTTAAGAGCGCAGCTTGAGGACAGAACTCACAACTTTCTGATTGACGTTCCTTTGCCATGCGACATCTTAACTCATTAAGCCACTGGTGTATATGCGATTCTCATCGGTGACCATTTGACCACAGGTGAGAATCACGATGCCCCAAATAAAGGACTTTCAGTTTGATAACGAAATTTTAATTTAACATTTCAGCAATATCTCGGACATTAAATAAATTGCTTCGACCGCAATGGATGACATTTTCACCTACTTTTAACATAATAACTACTACATTTTCACCTACTATTCAAAATTTTTTTGCATGGCGTGTTTCATTACAATTTCTCAAATTTAGCAGGTTTGTTTCATCTTTGTTAGAGGAATCTACGTCTTAAACGTCTTCCACCCAACTTCTAAATATAATGCAACCGAATAAAAACTAAGGCGCTTTAAGATGGAAGAGGATAAAACCGGTTATTAGTAGTTTCAAAAAAATAAAGAGCACTTTTTTTCTCAACTTACCAATCCTACACCAGACAGAAAATCTAAATAATTAAAGGCTAGAAAGAATTTTGAAGGTCGAAACATTTATAAAGGTACCTGAGACATTTATACGTACAGAAGATAACGCGAACTATAAGGAAAAAAATTACAGTTGCTAGGTTCTTTGCGAGAAAAATGGAAGCGAATTTTTTGAAGAAAAAACTGCTCTTGAAGCTGTAGACTTCACAGGATCTCATATGGGTCAAAATGAGATGAATACAATGATGCCCTAATGTACAACGTTTCCCGTGTTATTTCCTCGCCATGCGAAAATCGAATAAGAATTTCCTATATTTTTAGAACAAGTTTATAGGTGTAACTTTTGACAAAGTATGAAAGACAGAAATGAATTCTACAGTAGTATTCTAAACGTTCAGGGTCGACTGGTCTAAAAGCCATGAACTTGGCTTCTAAATGAAAAGCGTTTGTTTCTTCACTCCTCTTACAGGTGGGCGTTTACACGAAAAATCGATTTAAGAAAAGAAACTTGCCATAGTTTCTCCGAAACAGTTCTTTTTATACTCCCGCACGAACACCTTGAGCTAAAATATAGTTTCTTTCTAATTGAAATGTACGCCTTCGGCCTAAAGCGTGAAGAATTGCATAACATCATTTCAAATTACCATACAGTTTTGTGATAATACAATAATTCTGCATACCTAATCACCTGCACAAGTTTCTTAACAAATTAGTTCTAAATCGGGAATGATTGATTGACTCGATAGACACGTTTATTAATTTGAAGTTGCCTTCTGCGTTACATGCTTTTGAATTTACTTATTCTTACCTTTCTCTCTCTTGTTTTTGATGTATTTGACTGATCAGGACTCCATGAGATCAAGGCTTATTTTAATTATTGAATCTTCTTTCTTAGTTACACGGGCGGAATTATTGCAAGCATTTTGCACGTTAAATAAAATCTTAAGCATTTATATATAAATATTAATTACTTTGATTTCAAGGTCGCTTTTATCATGATTAATTCTCAGTTTGTAATCATTTTAAGATTTTATTATAAATTATTTTTTTCTCATTTTTCATTTCTCTTTTATACGCATTTTTTAATCTTTATTTTCACTTTTAATCACCGTATTTTATTCTTCATTATCGCTTACCTTCAATTAAAGAAATGGAATTTTGAAATTTCACGAAAAGCATTTCGTATGAAAAATTCTCCAGACATTGTTGCATAAATGTTCGTTAGATACTTGCCCTTTTTTAATTTACAAATCGGTTATGGGGAGGAAATTCTGAATTTTCAACCCATGTCAGTTGCCGAAGACAACGCATGAGCTAGTAACCCATTCTCCAAACTTTTATATGAAGGCAGCATGAAAAGAATCTACCAAAATATGCATTTAATAATTCAATTCACAGTTCTGTCTGGTGATCAACATATTTTTTTTATGAATAATCATATATTTTTACACTAAGAGCGATTGATATTTTTATAAATACAATTATAACATTCTTAAATGTGCTTTTTTCTTTTATATTTTGCAGAATCACTGACAGACAAGGCAGAAGATAGTTCCAAAGGTATATTCAGTTTTTTAAATTAAAATTTTAAATTTTAATAATGATAAAAAAGTAATAAATCTCTTGTATATCAGAAAGTTTTATTGCTATTCCATATTTTAGATATTGTTTTTTGGTACTGTACTAACAAATCTTTCAATTAGTTTACTAATTTCCTACTTTAGAAGATCATTAAAGTAGTTAATTGATGCAAGCAGCCTTTACTCTTATGTACTTATTTTAGGCAGTATGGTAACTGCAATTAAATCTGTTGTAAATTTGAACTCAGCATTCTAGGAATCGGCTGATAATTAAAACTTGAAATTCTCGACTTGGGAAACTCGTGTAGCCCACAAAAAGAACCTATACAACCTTTTAGATACAAAATTATAAAATATGACACTATTTCAAGTCCCAGTAACTAAAATCATTATGATTCTTTTGTAATTGGCTTAGACTGACATGAAGTGGAAGCATGCCAAAAAATTAGACGGATTTTGTCCAAAATTTGATAGAAATCTACAAATTATGTGTCAAGATCACATACCAAATTTCATACCCGTAGCTCTAATAGTTTTCGAGTTATCATGTTCACAGACACCCAGACAGATGTAATTCCAAAATTGTGTTTTTCGGACTCAGGGAGGGCTAAAACGTGGAGATTCGTCAAAATCTCAAGTTCGAATTTTTTGACGATTACAATACTTTCTCTTTGTATACTTCGTATACGAGAAAGTAAAAAAATTAAAAAAGCAATTTAGCAACCTAAAGAAAAAGAAAAATTTTGAAACAAATTAAATATCTAAAACAAGGTAACTTAAATAATAGCAGAAGTGTCCATAGTATCGCTAGAAAAGTCTCTATCAGTAGAAGAGTCCATGGTATCACTAGAAAGACTTTCTTCATGTTTTTTTTTTGGGTTTTTTTTTATTACTGAACTTCTTACTCAATGAAAGACTGAAGTAGGAGAGAGCAATTGGCAGATCTGATTTGCAAGGATTTGGACTGAAGAGCTGACTGTTGGCAAGCATAAACCTAGCAATATTGTAAATTTTATTTCTTGACTGTTGACTACCAGCAACTTGGCGTAACCAAATATGAATAAGATGGGACGCAGGTTTCCTTAGATGCCAAGATTCTGTTAATAGAGGTTCAGTTGCATAATGTAACTTACTTCCTATGCCTCCACAGCTACAATACTCTGAAGGAAAAAAACTTTTACTTTACGCTTAATCTTCAAAATTTCTAACTATTCTGAATTAGGAATTTTAAAACTGGATTTTTAACCTTAGAACTAAATTTGAAACAAGGTTAGTAAATTTTCATTTCTGGAAAGACGATTTTCTGTTTTCTTCAAATTTCTCGAAATAGAAATCTAATCTTTAACAGATGACAGTTGGATTTTGTAGGCATTCATAAACTAGGTTTTGAAAGGTTAAAAAATTTCACATAAACTATTCTATATAAAACTATTCTCATGCATAGACTAACTATTTAGTTCTATTAGTTATTTACAATTTTGAAAAGAAGTATGTATTTTGTAAGATCTATAATTTCTGACTTTTTGAAAATAATTTCTAAAAACAAGATTTTCTTCGATCTGGCACGTGTATTTGGCCCGATTTAGCTCCCACCTCACGATCGTTTACCTGTTGCGTCAGTTAATGCAAGCGGGAAATATTTTTTATGTAATCTATTAGGTTCATTTATTTATTTTTCTCACTCTAACACAGCCTCCCAGAGGGGGTAAGACGCTCGTTCGGATGGCAGAGAATTTGCATTCATAAAAAGGCAATAAAAAATAAATACAAGCAAACCATTACATAAGTACTGAATTACACATAATGCAAGAACGCCACATCATAAAATACAAAAATTTCATTCATAAAAAAAATTAAAAACTCAAAAGGCAAAGCAAGTGTCAAAACACAAGTTATCAATTCTTATAACAAAACAAATCAAAATACAAATATATAAAAAGTCTAATATAAAATAAAAACTTAAGATATATAACACATTACAGCATGTATGTCTATTCAAAATATGATATTTACAATTTTCAAGTCTTAAGAAGAAATCAGAATTCTACGAAACGTTAAACGTTTTTCCCCCCACAACGTTCCTTCGATCAGGAAGCTCATTTCAGATGCAGTTGCAGATTCTAAAAATCTCCTTCAGTTTCACCAGACAAGTTCAATGTTATCTAAAATTTTAAACCATGCGGCTTTGTTTTCGTCAGTAGGCCTATTCAAATTAAATTCTTTTGTAAAAATGCAGTTATAAACACAACGGTCTACATCATCTTGTGAACCGCATTTAAAGTTTGGTGTGCTGGCTAATTTGGAACGATGCACGAAAGAATGGACCATGCCCCGTTATTACATATTTGTTCAGGGTTGGCGCCAGAGGGAGGACCGGGTCCCCTTCGGAGAAAATTTTTGTACGGGGTATTCAACTGTAGTTGATAAATAATAATCTGGCAAAAATTTGAGACCAATTTCATTGCACTCGTCGCCCCATACAGCTGGTCGTGCCCCCCCTGTGGGGCAAACTCTAGCGCCACTCCTGTATTTGTTAGTAATAATTAAATTAGGGTCAACAGACCCAATGAAGCCCTTTACTCAGGATCCTATTTCAGAACCCATCCAGTAGTTTTTCCGGTTGCTTAGTATAATCTATTTGGTGGCATAACTGTCCTTTGATGAAATCTATTTGATGGCATGTGTCTTGATGACGATGAATTAACAAAATTTGTTCTTTTGCAGGCGGCCACCAATGCGAATACCAGGGAAAGACCTACTCTGAGGGTGAGGACCTCCCCACTCGTCGACTATGTCTCGCCTGCAAGTGCACCCCCGATTTCGTGGAGCCAAACGACAGAATTTGTGCCATCATGGACTGCCCTGTGGACAATCGCATCGAGCTCGGATGCATTCCCGTCTACAACGACACCGAGTGTTGCCCGGTGTCGTACAACTGTGGTGAGTGAAATTTCTTTCGGCTCGGCAAATTCAAATCGCCTGATGGTTTTATTAGAGATTGGTACACTATAAACACCCCCATTTCATGACGATTCGATTCAATCGAAATATTATAAAGTCTTTTGATGACCCTTCGGGAAACAGAAATCTGCGCAGAAACTAGAACTGAGGGCTCCATCTTCTAGGAACGTAGCCATATTTACGTAAGGCAAATTAACATTTACATAGTTTTTAACTTAAGAGCATGGAACTCAATTTCTGGAGTATTTACATAACACCCACAGAGACAATTACAATCTACAATACGATGGGCAATCCTTACGAGAGACAATACAATACACAAATAATGAAACAGTAAAGAATGCGAAGTAAACCATATACAAACAAATAATACATAGACAAAACAGAAAGCAATACAATACAAAAACTCATAAATAACGCCAGCTTGAACATATCAGAAGAAAAGGAAAAATCCGCAATGCAACACACTATAAAAGCAGTAATTACAAAATTAATCTTTAACTTTAATATGAATTATTGAGACATGGAAAAAAATGACACATCACTAAACAATGCACAATACAGAAAATGTAATCACATTAAGAAATAATGATTAGTGTTTTTTTTTACTGTTTATTCTCCGAGCTGCCAAACCAACTTTTACCGTTTTCCATTTTCAAATCAGAAACAGATAATTAATGTTTATATTTGACAGATAAATAATGTTTAATATAAACAGATAAATAATGTTTATAATGTTTACATTATCTGTAAATCTTGCCGATAAAATATCCCTAAGTCTTCAGAAACTTGATCAAATATATGAAAGTTCTATTTATTGACTTTTAGAGTTAATTATTCCAGGTTTTAAATATTAGATCACATTAATTGGGAGCTTAAAGAATTAAAATGACGAAGGTTTGAATTTTTAAAATCATAATTGGATACAATTTTAACTGATCACCCGGAAACCGACAACAGCACCGTACGGATGCTCAAAAGGTAGGCAGCTGTTTTGACTGGACGCTGGACAGGTGGTTCGGAAAAGGCAGAGTCAAAGGCTGATGCTGCAATGAAGAACCACAGTTGCTCAGTACCTGTACGAATTGAACAACAAATTGGGATGAAATTCAAAACAGAATAATACATAAAGAAGATTTTAATAAATTAATGAATGAATTTATGAGAAAATTAATTATGTAGAATATAAAACGAAATTTAAAGTACACGATTATTCAAAAGAATTGCGCCGATTACTAATGGCTATAATTTGATATGGTAGAAAACATATTCTATGCTTTACATTTTCATGAAATCTTTAATTTTTTCTATGTGCTAGCCTTTTCCAACACAATAAAAAACAGTCGTAGAAACTTGCAAGATCACGTTGATTTCAAATGAGATTGATTAATATTAATGAATCATCATAACACAGACGTGTTATTATTGTAATGAGAGTCGCATAAAAAAGATAAAAAAATTTTTTTTTTGCTTGACTGATATGATTCGGACATTTTCTAATTATTTTCTATTTTTCTCTCTCAATCCGCTTTCTTCCGGCAGTTGTCACTTTTGCTGATCACTGTACTGATTCACTAGTACTGATACTGTATATAATGAAAAAGAGCGTAATTTTTATTTTCATTATTTACTTAATTTAGGCTTATATATAATTCACATTCCAAAGTTGCAAATATTTTAATGCGAATCTTTTCTCTCATTCTTTAAGATATAGTATGAAATACAGGTTTAACTATATTCAATTTAAATACATACACTGTTCATAATAGTTAATGCGTCTTTTTACAATCGATATTATAAAATTTAATCGATTATGAAAAGTCACATCAATAATAATAATTTCTCAAAAAAAAAAAAAATAGAATATATGGCCAGATGTTCCAGACTGTGTAGCTATTTAGAAGTCGCTCATAACATCCGTATTTATATAAAATTTGCTCACACGAAAGATTTTTAAAGAATTTTCAGTAATTTTTTAAATTCTTTCCTGAACTTTTTTAACTCATTGGAACAACTTTATTTGGAATTATCCCTTCATAAGAAATTTATCCTCATTTATTGCAATTTTACGTGATGAACTGGAGTACTACATAGTGGCGTATGCAGTGGCGTATCAAAGATAAATGTCGTCCGGGAATATTTTTTTTCTTCTTCCTCGTTATATTTGGCTTTAAAATGTGAAAAAAGTGCTTTGAAAGTTTGTCAACGTGGCGCTCCTATAGAATGTTTCTCAGAGTGTCTACTCCCCCGTCTGCTTCTTCTTATAAATATATTCACAAACCATATCATCCACTAATGATCACTTATTTTGTTTTTTTATCATAGAAAAGAGTGGAGTTTCTTCCAAATGCGACAAGCGATATTTTAAACACTACGAAGTGAAAAATTGCACCCCCGTGTACGAGGAAGGAAACGAGTGCCCCAAGAAATTCGACTGCCCTAAGGAAATCAAAGTGGACGATAAAGGTAAGCTCAGTCGCACCTGAATCATCGTTCTCTTGGAATAACTGTTCTCTCTTTATTTCAGACGAATTGTTTCCCATTTCCCAATTTAACGTCATTTTCTGCCATAATATTTTCAACTTAGCACTCCCCCTCTTATCTTTTTTTCCTTTAAAAATGCGGCTTAAGCATCTTGTCAAACAATTTCAATTTGTAACTTCTCATTTTCAGAAAACCATCCATCAATCTTGGACAAGAAAAACAAGGCGTCATATTGCGCAAAAAAGCGCAAACCCATTCTTTAATCAATAGAACCTATTTGTAATATGTACTTATCAATGGTAAATAATGGTCGGCAAAACGCGTGTCTTCTGGTTTGCAGTCTAGTCTTTCGCTGAAACATTGTTTTTCAAGGAAATCTGTTGTATTATATAAAATAAAGTATGTCCTACATTGATCTATCTTAAACTTGATGCACAGATACAGGATGAATTTTAATTAACCTACAACTTTAAACTGAAATAATTTCCCAGAACCTCACTAGATGTCACTAAGAACGCGTTGAATGAGATAGGGTATAAAAGGACATTGCTTAACGTCACTTTCACCCTTTTTCAGTATGTCTTCCAAACCGTCATATTTATCCGATGATCATATTTTCAATTGTAAAAATTGATATTTATGTAATATTTATGTATTAACAATGCAAAACTATTTCTACGGGAATAGTCTTCAACGTTAAAAAACCAACTTAAGCCTTCTACAGCAATGAAAAAGAAATTGAAAGTTTTGGTTATGTTCAAGATGATTTCAAGTTGAAGGATTTCTTTTTCACTTTCTCGCATACGAAGTATACAAAGAGAAAGTATTGTAATCGTCAAGAAATTCGAACTCGAGATTTGACGAATCTCCACGTTTTAGACCTCCCCGAGTCCGAAAAACACAATTTTGGAATTATGTCTGTCTGTCTGTCTTTGAACACGATAACTCAAAAACTATTAAAGCTACATGGATGAAATTTGGTATGTGATCTTTACACATAATTTGTAGGTTTCTTTCAAATTTTGGACAAAATCCGTAGACCGGAAGTCTATCTGTCAGCGGTCATGTGAACACTATAACTCAAAAACTTGGATAGCTAGATGGATAAAATTTGGTACGCAGTTTTATCATCACGAATGTAGGTCCGTATCAAAGTTTGGGCCAAATCCGACGAAAGGTTGATGGTCTGTCGGACTGTATAATAGCATACTTGTAAAAATTATACCTCCTAAACCCTTTGGCTTAGATAAATAAAAATTGGTATGACGGTTGCTAACATTAATTATAGATCTGTGCCCAAATTTCGTTTCAATCGGTTAAAAAAAAGGCGTTCAAATTGCATATTCAGTTTCTTTACTTGCGTACTGCAAGCAATCTCTGCACATGCGCAAGCTATTCAGCGATAGCGAACGAGGTCATTTTCTCCTGTTTTGTTTTCGCTCGCCCACGCCTTCGCATTAGCGGAGCTTACTAGAGTGTGATAGAAAATAAATATTGCTAAGTTTTAATACGTACGCATCTCTTTGAATATGATTCTTCACCTAAATATTTTACAACCACTATAATCTACAATGAAAAACCTTCTGATAGTCATTGCATTCTGGGTTACAGTAGGTTCGAATTTTTTATCCACGCAGGGGGAGGGGAAATGACAAATTTTTGAGAAGTAAACCAGAAAGTTTAGGGGAGGCCACTCACGCTGTTTTTTCTAGGGACGTTTAAAACATACATATTGTTACGATCATGGAAAGTCGCTTCCCAGCAATGCAAGTCTTATGGTTGGGAAGAGAGTTTTACAAGGTTAAGCATGGAGTGACCTCAGAGACTCTTATGGCACGCATGACCTTGGCGACAAACTTGGCGATCATTTTGGAGATTTGGCGACAAATTTGGCGATCTTGGCGACAAATAGATGATTCCCGACAATGCAACCCTTTTCTTGATATTTCTATTAGGGGCCGAGATCTAGGTTTTTCCTAAAAATTCTCTAGGGGGATTCACGCAGGGGGATTGGAAATGACAAATTTTTGAGAAGTATACGAGAAAGTTTAGGGGTGGCCACTCCCGCTGGTGTACTTGGCTACGCTGTTGTATTACATCTCAACATTCTCACTTTGAAAATATTATCAATTAAATTCGTTTTCCACGTACTATTCAATAAAAAAGTTTGCTTTCAATAATATATTACTATCTGAAACGACTCAAAAGTATTTCAGTTCAGATTTATAGGCTAATTACGACTCACCCCCTGTTCCGGTCATGAAAACTCAGCAAGACAAATTCCTGCTGCGAGTATTATAATCTGAAGCAAAGAGACGTTACCTCGAGACATTGGGCGATATTGCATAATGCTGTGCAACATCATACAATATTATGAAGTATTTTTCTGGTGGATGCGAGTTTCGAAATAGGAACACATTAAATTTCTTGATTTATGGCTCAGGTGATAATATTTAGAATTATATTTCGATTCAGAATTCCAACAAAATTGTTAGAAATTGGAAAAGGCTTCAGATAAACATAACTGCTCATGTCATTTAACATCTAAATCAGGGGTTCCCAACTTTATTCCCCCCCGCGTACCCCTTGAGTAATCTTTATATTTCCGCGTACCCCCTACTGTCATATCCCACCACCACCACTATAATGTTAAGGACTTATGCTGACTTAAGAGTCAAGTGACTCGAATTTACAACAATTGATGGACTTAATTTTCTGTTACATTTTATTACACTTATCGTATTAGTTCAACGCCAAAACAAATGAAATAAGTATTTTAAGAGTTTCGCATTAACTTATAACGATAGTTGAAAATTACACTCTGTAATAATCAACTTTTGAAGTAGTATAGTTATTAAATAGCAAGTATTAATTTGGGGAAACAAAATTCTTTAACTTTTTAATTTTTTTTTTTGATTTCGCGTATCCCCAGGCGTACGCGTACCACAGATTGGGAACCACTGATCTAAATGCATAGGGGTAAATGCATCGTTATGCTGTGCGTAATGCAACCAGAAGTAAATGCAAAATGTGCGATGTATTACAAAATTAAATGGGCGCGGCGAGCATGACGCGTATTCATGATCATGAATTCATTACTTTAAATGAAACAGAAATAAAAAACACATTTGATTTCTTTGGTTAGAGAAAGTAGTGGTTTAAATCATATTTTTAAGAACCGGATGTATGCTGTAATGAATCATTGTGACAATCACATTTTGTCTCGCCCTCCTGCCGGTGGATGGCGCTGCAAGGACTTTTCTTAACCAGAAGCAGGATAGATAGAGTGACTTGACTGTTCGTGCGAGGACGGTCGCTTTTTTACTGTCTCACGGGGAAGGACAAATCTCGCCATGCTTAGCGAGTTGTATAATGTAATGTAATCTTAGTTAACCCAGAAAAGAATTCTATGTGGAAGGTTTGAGAACAATAAATTTAATTTAATTTCACTTTGGCCCAATTTTATTTTAACCGTCGATTTCACTTCCTGTGAGCTAACCGGAAATGGCGGTTAAATCATAAAGAAGTGTTAAATTGTTTTTCTCCAAGATTTGCATCCACTTTGTAAAATAAATATTCAACCAAAGATTACTTTTCTTTCAGTTGTGTGTCACGCTGTTCTCATTTTTAAGTGGAAAAAAACTGCAGCAGAGAATTTTCCGATTTTTAATAGGAAATAAAAAACTGCAAAGAATATCTACTTATATTTTGAATAACAAAACACAAAAGATTCTTCGGTTTCAGTACCAGGAATGTTCTTACACTTTAGGGAGTCACCAGTGTTAGAAAAGGAAAATAAGGCATGGATTGCAATAAAAAAGGGTAAAACCTATTCTTTGAACAGAAAAAACGAAATAAACAAACTTGTACTTTTTTTTTATTATGAAGCATTACTCGGTAAGAGTCATAAAAATTATTTTATTTCAAAGAACCTGTTCTAGAAGATAATAGTGGCAGAAATTTTACGATTTGTGGAAAGACGGATAGGGTTTGGACAAAGAATTATCAATTTTTGCGCTAGGCATTTGTTTCAGCGAAAGAATGCCGTAGTTACTAAGTATATATTAACAAACTGAGAGAATGAATGTTTCAGACGTTTACGAATGGATAAAAGAAGGAAAAAAAGTGTTATTACAATTTTAGTGTCATGTTAGAATGGTAGAAAAACAGATTTAATTATTCTATGAAAAATTCTTATGCACCAACTCATGAATGAACATTTAATAAATGCACAAGATGAATAGAAAGAAAATTATTATTGCCATCTAGCAATGTTCGTTATACACTATATGCCCAAAAGTATCCGGACACTTGCAGATTTTCACATTTTTTAGAATTTCTCCTGAATGGTTTAACCGACTGCCTTTAAACTTCGGACATGTAAAGAATAGACAATAACTCACATTTTACATTGAAGATTCGGTCTTGAGGGCAATTAGGGGACCGTCTACAAACTGATGAAGACAAAAACGTTTTTGGCCCACCCCGCTTCACAGAATACTGATAACAAGATGAAACTTTCAGAAATGGTAATGTTTAATGTGCATAATATTTACAGGAATTTTTGTAAACTCAGCCCAAATATTTGGGAAGATATAAAGGTTTTCTTAAAAAATCTCAAATTTTCCCACCTGTTTTTTGCTTATAACATGCAGAGTTTTCTGTTATATTATGCGACACTTACAGAGAAAATGACAATATGTTAGAGAAGCATTTGTGTAAAACTTTGGAAAAGAATTGTTGAATATTACAGGAATTATGAGCATTTTTAGTAAATAGTGTTTTACTGCGCATGCGCGAAACATAGTGTAATTTTTCTTTCACAACTTTAAAGCCAGATATATAGGGCAACTTATATAAAAACATTCAGTTCAATATCATTAGTATTCAGAAAGATATCGGCATTACAACGAGCAAAATTTTAGCTCCTGTCGAAGAGAAGCTAAAAGATGAGGGGTTGTACACAAATTGATATTTTTTAAACTTATATCTTTAAATAGTTATATTGAAATGTATAGTGGTTAGAATTTGCTGAATACCCATGAACACATCTAATATTCGTAACGAATAAAAAAATATATATGTAGAATTATTAAAATATTTTAAGAAAAGAAATTAATTAGATAAAAAATCGTTTCGCTATAAAATAAATATATTTAAAAATATCGTTTGGCTGTAAAATTGTAATATGTAACTTGTTAATAATCATGTAAATAATATAATTAAAGTAATAAAATTTTTGTTATTTATAGTGCCTAATTAACTGCAATTTAAGTTATGCACGTAATTGATAAGTGTTCATGGGTATGCAGCAAATTCTAACCGCTATACAATTCAATATAACTATTTAAAGATATAAGTTTAAAAAATATCAATTTGTGTACAACCCCTCATCTTTTAGCTTCTCTTCGACAGGAGCTAAAATTTTGCTCGTTGTAATGCCGATATCTTTCTGAATACTAATGATATTGAACTGAACGTTTTATATAAGTTGCCCTATATATCTGGCTTTAAAGTTGTGAAAGAAAAATTACACTATGTTTCGCGCATGCGCAGTAAAACACTATTTACTGAAATTGCTCATAATTCCTGTAATATACAACAATTCTTTTCCAAAGTTTTACACAAATGCTTCTCTAACATATTGTCATCTTTTCTGTAAGTTTCGCATAATATAACAGAAAACTCTGCATGTTATAAGCAAAAAACAGGTGGGAAAATTTGAGATTTTTTAAGAAAACCTTTATATCTTCCCAAATATTTGCGCTGAGTTTACAAAAATTTCTGCAAATATTATGCACATTAAACATTACCATTTCTGAAAGTTTCATCTTGTTAGCAGTATTCTGTGAAGCGGGGTGGGCCAAAAACGTTTTTGTCTTCATCAGTTTGTAGACGGTCCCCTAATTGCCCTCAGGACCGAATCTTCAATGTAAAATGTGAGTTATTGTCTATTCTTTACATTTTCGAAGTTTAAAGGCAGTCGGTTAAACCATTCCGGAGAAATTCTAAAAAATGTAAAAATCTGCAAGTGTCCGGATACTTTTGGGCATATAGTGTATTTCAGAAGTAACCTTTTGTAGTTTAATAAAATCCTCCGATACTTTGCACTTTGAGTGAGTTGTTGACTTAAATATCACGCTAAAAGAAGCAAAACTGCTGTTTTCCAGAATAATTTTACTGACGGCGTATAATACATCCAAAGCTTTTCAATATAAAATAAATTTATGTATCAATTTTTTTATATGTTTCTATCGTTGCAAATATCTAACAGTAAAGTTGAAGGTGCAAGAGAAATTTTTCATAAAATGTTATAACAATTAAAGATTTTTCTAACATCATACGAAAATTATCGTCTGCGTCTAACATGTCATTATTTTTAATTAAATTACATAAAAAAGGACTATAACTTGTCTCAAATGAATAAAAATTTAAATAAATAATTCGTTTCTAGAACTTTAGGCAAAGACATATAGGGTAAGAACATCAGCTACATTGATACCAGCAACTTAAATTTTCACTGCGTCGTTCAGTTTTATTTAGTGAGGTTATAAAGTTGTTGCGTAAATTTTCATCTAAAGTATGATGACAGGATAATTTACTCTCATAAAAGACAAATTTTGATAAAAAGACAGTACTACAATGAAGGTATTCTTTCTCATAACTATTAGAAAACAATATCATCCTCATTTTTTATACAGACGTCGTTTTCAAAATCATTGTTTTGATAAATGTGGCCATCATAGAGCGGAAATGTATTTTGGACTGAAAACAATGAAAGAAAAAAATAGCCTTAGTATTTTCCTCTTTTAAATTTGTCAATGCTTTAATATGTCCTTTCTACATAATATCTTTCTCTTTAAACATTTTCATGTTTAAACAGAAATAAAATAAAATCCTTGAAAGTTAGGTAAATGTATCAGTGACGCAAAATTTAGTTTGATATTAATATGGAATGTTGGATCCCTAATTGTGAAAGGCTGAGAACTACAGATCTAAACCCTGTGTATGATCTACTAAAAATGCGTAAATCGAATTTTCAAAAATTAGATGATTTTTGTAGATACAACAGGGGTTGATTTGATAACATCTTCGTGATTGAATGAAAAACTTTTTCGGTGCTTAAAAGGCATTTTGATGATAATATCATAAGCAGCGTTAGCTTCCTTTTTCAAACGATTCGAGCAAGTATTGAGGTTCAGTTTCTGAATTGATGCTAAAAAGTTTCACGGCAATTTAACATTTCTAGTATGACGCAAAAGCTTGTAGGAATTATCAGTAATCCTTGCAGATTTCAGAATGGGTTAAACTTTTCCTTGTAGCATGTCAGTTCCATGGCCGCCTGTACCAAACAGGTTTCGAACAATTCGAGCAAGTATTGACGTTCAGTTTCTAAATTAATGTTAAAAAGTTTCACGGTAATTTAACGTTTCTACTATGACGCAGAAGCTTGTAGGAATTATCAGTAATCCTTGCAGATTTCAGAATGGGTTAAACTTTTCCTTGTAGCATGTCAGTTCCATGGCCGCCTGTACCAAACAGGTTTCGAACAATTCGAGCAAGTATTGACGTTCAGTTTCTAAATTAATGTTAAAAAGTTTCACGGTAATTTAACGTTTCTACTATGACGCAGAAGCTTGTAGGAATTATCAGTAATCCTTGCAGATTTCTGAATGGGTTAATCTTTTCTTTGCAGCATTCCAATTCCATGGCTGCATGTACCAAATAGGTTTCAAACAATTCGAGCAAGTATTGACGTTCACTTTCTAAATTAATGTTAAAAAGTTTCACGGCAACTTAACGGTTCTACTATGACGCAAAAGCTTGTAGGAATTATCAGTAATCCTTGCAGATTTCAGAATGGGTTAAACTTTTCCTTGTAGCATGTCAGTTCCATGGCCGCCTGTACCAAAAAGGTTTCGAACAATTCGAGCAAGTATTGACGTTCAGTTTCTAAATTAATGTTAAAAAGTTTCACAGTAATTTAACGTTTCTACTATGACGCAGAAGCTTGTAGGAATTATCAAGTTACGCATATTGATTCACGCAGGGGATTGAAATGACAAATTTTGAGAAGTATAGAGAAAGTTTAGGGTGGCCACCTGCTGGTGTCACTTGGCTACGCTGTTGTATACATCTCAACATCTTCCTTTGAAAATATTATCAATTAAATTGCTTTTCACGTACATTCAATAAAAAAGTTTGCTTTCAATAATATATTACTATCTGAAACGACTCAAAAGTATTTCAGTTCAGATTTATAGGCTAATTACGACTCACCCACCCACCTGGTCAAGAAAACTCAGCAAGACAAATTCCTGCTGCGAGTATTATAATCTGGAAGCAAAGAGACGTTACCTCGAGACATTGGGCGATTATTGCATAGCTGTGCAACATCATACAATATTATGAAGTATTTTCTGGTGGATGCGAGTTTCGAAATAGGACACATTAAATTCTTGATTTATGGCTCAGTGATAATATTTAGAATTATATTTTCGATTCAGAATTCCAACAAAATTGTTAGAAATTGGAAAGGCTTCAGATAAACATAACTGCTCATGTCATTTAACATCTAAATCAGGGTTCCCAACTTTATTCCCCCCGCGTACCCCTTTCTGAGTAATCTATTTCCGCGTACCCCTACTGTCATATCCCACCACACCACTATAATAAGAGGACTTATGCGACTTAAGAGTCAAGTGACTCGAATTTACAACAATTGATGGACTTAATTTTCTGTTAATTTATTACACTTATCGTATTAGTTCAACGCCAAAACAAATGAAATAAGTATTTTAAGAGTTTCGCATTAACTTATAACGATATTGAAAATTACACTCTGTAATAATCAACTTTGAAGTAGTATATATATTAAATAGAAGTATTAATTTTGGGGAAACAAAATTCTTTAACTTTTTAATTTTTTTTTTTGATTTCGCGTATCCCAGCGTGAGCGTACCACAGATTGGGAACTACTGATCTAAATTATAGGGTAAATGCATCGTTATGCTGTGCGTACGCAACCAGAAGTAAATGCAAAATGCGATGTATTACAAATTATGGGCGCGGCGAGATGACGCGTATTCATGATCATGAATTATTATTTAAATGAAACAGAAATAAAAAACACATTTGATTTCTTTTGTTGAGAAAGTAGTGGTTAAATCATATTTTAAGAACCGGATGTATGCTGTAATGAATCATTGTGACAATCACATTTTGTCTCGCCCTCCTGCCGGTGGGTGGATGCTGCAAGGACTTTTCTTAACCAGAGCAGGATAGATAGAGTGACTTGACCGTTCTGGAGGACGGCTGCTTTTTAATGTCTCACGAGCGACAAACTTCCGCCATGTTAGCGAGTTGTATAATGTAATGTAATCTTAGTTAACCCATGAAAAGAATTCTATGTAGGTTTGAGAACAATAAATTATTAATTTCACTTTGGCCCAATTTTATTTTAACCGTCGATTTCACTTCCTGTGAGCTAACCGGAAATGGCGGTTAAATCATAAAGAAGTGTTAAATTTTTTCCAAGATTTGCATCCACTTTGTAAAATAAATATTCAACCAAAGATTACTTTTCTTTCAGTTAGTCACGCTGTTTCATTTTAATGGAAAAAACTGCAGAGAATTTTCCGATTTTTAATAGGAAATAAAACTGCAAAGAATATCTACTTATATTTTGAATAACAAAAACACAAAAGATTCTTCGGTTTCGTACTCAGGAATGTTCTTACACTTTAGGAGTCACCAGTGTTAGAAAAGGAAAATAAGGCATGGATTGCAATAAAAAGGGTAAACCTATTCTTTGAACAGAAAAACGAAATAAAACAAACTTGTTGCTTTTTTTTTATTATGAAGCATTAATCAGTGGTAAGAGTCATAAAATTATTTTATTTCAAAGAACCTGTTCTAGAAGATAATAGTGGCAGAAATTTTACGATTTGTGGGAAAGACGGATAGGGTTTGGACAAAGAATTATCAATTTTGGCTAGGCATTTGTTTTCAGCGAAAGAAATGCCGTAGTTACTAAGTATATATTAACAAACTGAGAGAATGAATGTTTAGACGTTTACGAATGGATAAAGAAGGAAAAAAAAAGTGTTATTACAATTTTAGTGTCATGTTGTGAAATGGTAGAAAAACAGATTTAATTATTCTATGAAAATTCTTATGCACCAACTCATGAAATGAACATTTAATAAATGCACAAGATGAATAGAAAGAAAATTATTAGCCATCTAGCAATGTGTTATTTACTACTATATGCTCAAGTATCTGGACCTTGCAGATTTCATTTTTTTGAATTTCTCCGAATGGTTTAATCGACGCCTTTAAACTTGACATGTAAAGAATAGAGTAATAACTCATTATATTGATGAAGATTCGGTCTGAGGGAATTGGAATGTTCAAACGATGAAGATGCAGCTTTTGGCTCCACTCCTCGCTTCACAGAATAATGATTCGGATGAAACCAGAAATGGTACACGCTATTTACAATATACAGAATTTTTGTAAAATCTTAAATATTTTGTTGTTTTCAAAATTCAACTCACTCGTTTTCGTTTATAACATTATTTTCTCGTTATATTACGCTATCACTTTACAGAGAAAATGACAATATGTTAGAGAAGATTTGCGTAAAACTTTGAAAAGAATTGGAAATATATAAATTGAGCATTTTTTAAAATAGCACAGCACGCGAAACATAGTGTATTTTTCTTCAATTCTTTAGCCAGATATATAGGGCAACCATATAAAATATTCAGTTCAACATCATTAGCAGCTCAGAAAGATATCGGCATTAACGAGCAAATTTAGTCCTGTCGAATATAGTAAAGATGAGGGTTGTATAAAATTGATATTTTTAACTTATATCTTAAATAGTTATACTGAAATGTATAGTGGTTAGAATTTTTGAATACCCATGAACACATCTAAATTCGTAACGAATAAAAAAATATATATGTAGAATTATTAAAAATATTTTAAGAAAAGAAATTAATTAGATAAAATCGTTTGCTATAAAATAAATATATTTAAAAAATATCGTTTGGCTGTAAATTGTAATATGTAACTTGTTAATAATCATGTAAATAATATAATTAAAGTAATAAAATTTTTGTTATTTATAGTGCCAATTAACTGCAATTTAAGTTAATGCACGTAATTGATAGTGTTCATGGCATCAGCAAATTCAACCGCTATACAATTCAATATAACTATTTAAGATATAAGTTTAAAAAATATCAATTTGTGTACAAGCCCCTCATCTTTTAGCTTCTTGACAGGAGCCAAAAATTTTGCTCGTGTAATGCCGATATCTTTCTGAATACTAATGATATTGAACTGAACGTTTTATAAGTTGCCCTATATATCTGGTTTAAAGTTGTGAAAGAAAAATTACACATGTTTCAAGTGCATGCGCAGTAAAAACACTATTTACTGAAATTACCATAATTCCTGTAATATACAACAATTCTTTTTCCAAAGTTTTACACAAATGCTTCTCTAACAATTGTCATCTTTTCTGTAAGTTTCTGCATAATATAACAGAAAAACTCTGCATGTTATAAGCAAAAACAGGTGGGAAAATTTGAGATTTTTAAAGAAAACCTTTATATCTTCCCAAATATTTGCGCTGAGTCGAAAAATTTCTGCAAATATTATGCACATTAAACATTACCATTTCTGGAAAGTTTCATCTTGTTAGCGTATTCTGTGAAGGGGTGGGCAAAAAACGTTTTTTTCATCAGTTTGTAGATCTCCCTAATTGCCCTCAGGACCGAATCTTCAATGTAAAATGTGAGTTATTGCTATTCTTTACATTTTCAAGTTTAAAGGCAGTCGGTTAAACCATATCCGGAGAAATTAAAATGTAAAATCTGCAAGTGTCCGGATACTTTGGGCATATAGTGTATTTTGAAGTAACCTTTGTATGTTTAATAAAATCCTCCGATACTTTGCACTTGAGGAGTTTGATTAAATATCGCTAAAAGAAGCAAAACTGCTGTTTTCCAGAATAATTTTACTGACGGTGTATAACAAATCCAAAGTTTTTTTCAATATAAAATAAATTTATGTATCAATTTTTTTATATGTTTCTATCTTGCAAATATCTACAGTAAAGTTGAAGGTGCAAGGAAATTTTTCATAAAATGTTATAACAATTAAAGATTTTCTAACATCATACGAAAATTATCGTCTGCTGTCTAATATGTCATTATTTTTATTAAATTACAAAAAAGGACTATAACTTGTCTCAAAATGAATAAAAAACTAAATAAATAATTCGTTTCTAGAACTTTTTAGGCAAAAGACATATAGGTAAGAACATCAGCTACATTGATACTCAGCAACTTAAATTTTCACTGCGTCGTTCAGTTTTATTTAGTGAGGTATATAAAGTTGTTGTGTAAATTTTCATCTAAAGCATGATGACAGGATAATTTACTCTCATAAAGACAAATTTTGATAAAAAGACAGTACTACAATGAAGGTATTCTTTCTTAACTATTGAAAACAATATCATCCTCATTTTTATACAGACGTCGTTTTTTCAAAATCATTGTTTTGATAAATGTATATATAGAGCGGAAATGTATTTTGGATCGAAACAATGAAAGAAAAAAATAGCCTTAGATTTTCCTTTAAATTTGTCAATGCTTTAATATGTCCTTTTCTACATATATCTTTCTCTTTAAACATTTTCATGTTTAAACAGAAATAAAATAAAATCCTTGAAAGTTAGGTAGGTAAATGTATCAGTGACGCAAAATTTAGTTTGATATTAATATGGAATGTTGATCCCTATGTGAAAGGCTGAGAACTACAGATCTAAACCCTGTGTATGATCTACTAAAAATGCGTAAATCGAATTTTCAAAAAATTAGATGATTTTGTAGATACAATAGGATTTGATAACATCTTTCGTGATTGAATGAAAAACTTTCGGTGCTTAAAAGGCATTTTGATGATAATATCATAAGCAGCGTTAGCCCTTTTCAAACGATTCGAGCAAGATTGAGGTTCAGTTTCTTGAATTGATGTAAAAGTTTCACGGCAATTTAACATTTCTAGTATGACGCAAAGCTTTAGGAATTATCAGTAATCCTTGCAGATTTCAGAATGGTTAAACTTTTCCTTGTAGATGTCAGTTCCATGGCCGCCTGTACCAAAAGGTTTCAACACGAGCAAGATTGACGTTCAGTTTCTAAATTAATGCAAAAGTTTCACGGTAATTTAACGTTTCTACTATGACGCAGAAGCTTGTAGGAATTATCAGTAATCCTTGCAGATTTCAGAATGGGTTAAACTTTTCCTTGTAGCATGCAGTTCCATGTCGCCTGTACCAAACAGGTCGAAACACGAGGCATTGACGTTCAGTTCTAATTAATGTTAAAAGTTTCACAGAATTTAACGTTTCTACTGCTGACGCAGAAGCTTGTAGGAATTATCAGTAATCCTTGCAGATTTCAGAATGGGTAAACTTTTCCTTGTAGTATGTCAGTTCCATGGCCGCCTGTACCAAACAGGTTTCTCAACAACGAGCAAGTATTGACGTTCAGTTCAAATTAATGCTAAAAAGTTTCACGGTAATTTAACGTTTCTACTATGACGCAGAAGTTTGAGGAATTATCAGTAACCTTGCAGATTTCTGAAGGCGTTAATCTTTTCTTTGCAGCATTCACCATGGCGTGCTGTACCAAATAGGTTTCAAAACTTCGAGCAAGTATTGACGTTCACTCTAAATTAATGTTAAAAAGTTTCACGGCAATTAACGGTTCTACTATGACGCAAAAGCTTAGAA